>BMAO01001988.1:0-123409 GCA_019973975.1 Trichonephila clavata
TACACCGTACTCAATGATTTATAGAGCCTCCTATATATCTGAAAAGGTACAACACAAAAAGAAAGAATAAAAAAAAAGAAATAGATAAAGGAACTATGCCATGGTCGTAATCTTGGTAGAATTTTCTTACTGAGAAACTAATTTCGGTGACCCCAGATACTAAGGATATCTTTTTTGTTTTTCCTGATGACATGTTAAGTTTGGAATCGTGCCAGCGAAAGAAAGAATAAGGTGGAGAAGTGAAAAGAGAAATTCCTTAATGAAAACCCAAGAAAAAAAAAAAAAAAAACAGAGCTAAAATACATATTTTTCTGATGTTTTGTGGAAGCGAAAGGCAAAACTTACTGACTTCTATAAATAGCAAGTTATTGCATCTGCGGATTTTAACAATGATTTTATTTTCAATTATTATTTTTGTGTGATAGAATTATTCTAAAAATATGATTTATAACTAAATATAATAATATTTCAATGAATAAGTGAAGAGGGGTTTGTTTATTAACATACCACAAATATACAATGAGAAGATCTATTGGTAACTTGCTTAGTTTTAACTTGCTTCAGCCTCTCTAAATGGTGGGTCTTAAGCGGCTTTAGGGTTAGATGACATAACACACCGTCCAAAAGTTTCTTACCATAAACCAGAGATTATCAACACATTTTTTGTTGAAGTACACTTTTAACAATTTCAAAATTTGCAGCACTTTAACAATAAAAAAATTTAAAAATAAATTAATTTATTCGTAACTATGTAAATTATACTATGTAAATTAATTTATGATAATAATTTTCAGTGTTAAGTAAAATAATATGCATGATAAAACCAACAAAATGCTTATTGACCAATTAATTACATATTAATTGTAAAAAATTTTTAATTTAAATTTGAGCTTATATTTGCTTTTGTTTTTGTCCGTAAGAATGATAACGCTGCCTCCTTTCGTTATCAACATTTAGAATTCTCCATCTTTCTTTTTTTTTCATTTATATATTTGTAAATGCTGAAAATCAGATTTCACACAAATAAGATGCAGAAAATTTTACTATATTTTTAAGCTTTTATGGCTTTTACAGGATAATTGTTTCTAGTTTTAATCTAAAATGAATTAATTGATTTTTCTGAATACTTTGAACTTAAAATCTAGAATATTACAGAGCAAAATTAGTTCTTCCTCTTCAGTCAAAGTTAATTCATGCTGCAGACCAATCAAATATTTTTATATCTAAATAAATTTGGCAAGTAATAAAAACTCTCTTCTGTAGTTCTTTCAAATGACCAATAACATTTTTTTGAATTGTTTATTTTATAAAAATGGCAGAATAATTTGGTTCCGGATTTATTTATTTTTCTCGCAGAATACAACTAACATGTAAAAAAAAAATGGTGGCACAGTGGTTGAGAATCAATGCTATAAAATCTAACTACCATGTCACTCCACTTATTAACAAACGAATAAAAATAAATCGGTCCTTTCTATTATAAAATAACCTTTTCTATTATAAAATGTATACTTTTTCAAGTAAATGGTACTACATAAATATTTTAAATGTACAATGTTTAGTATTGCGTAGTGTGAGGGAGCTTACAATTTAAAGCGTTTTCTTTTGAAATTAATCAAAAGAAAAGGTAACAATTATATATTGTAGCATCTTATTATTGATTCATTTCAATGAATTGTTACATGGTAGTTTTACTTATGAGATTTTTTTGAACTTCACTTCGATGCTCCAGAAAATGGAATTGAGTTTTGAAAGATACTAAATAAAATTAGCGGATTTTAACTTTTAGTTAAAATACGAATATTAGGATTATAATATTTTATATACGATTAAAAGTCTGTAGTTTTAATTACTATAGAGCTTTAATAGTAATCAAAATGTTCAAAAATCATCATCACAGTATTTAGTGGATTGCTCAAGAATCAGTTATCATATTAGAAATGAATATATGTGCCATAAGAATACTTTTCTAAAATAGGAATTAAATGCAATTCATACTCCCAATTTTACTAAGCGGATTCCAAAAAACCGCGTATTGTATATATTTATTAAATAAAATACATCAAAAGTACTTTAGAACAACAAAATTAAGGGTAAATAGTACGATTTACACAAAAAATTTTAATTTAATGGTTTTCATAATTTTTTTTTAATTTCTTCATATGTATGTATGATGTAAAGCAGATTCTGTGCTCAAAATTTCATAAAAAGCTAAAAAGTTAATTTTTTAAGGAAAAACTGTAAATTTATGAAGTGATTTTAAAATGCTACTATTCCTACAAAAATTGCTAAACATATATGAAATTTGATTTACAAGTATGTCAAACTATATATAAAACAAAACTATAATTAACAAAAGTTGGTATGGGTTTTGTGATAACATGATTGGTATTCGTACAATACTTCTTTTTATGAATGCTTTTTGAAAATTCATTAAAAAATGTGTAAATTTTAAATTCCAATATTTTTTGTAAGAAAAAAAATAAGTATTGCTTTTATTGAAAAATGCATACCAACTTTTGTTCCGTGTACTACTAGCAAAAAGTGAAAATAATTTCCAAGTATTAAGCACAATAGGAAGAAACACTTTAGCATTTAAATGAAGCCAAACTAGTTATTTTATCTTTCTGAGATATGTCAGTTTATAAAGTTTAGATTTGCCATTGAAATGTGCATAAAAACAAACATAAAATTTATCATAACAGAGCTGTCAAATTTTGTGAGTTTGTAGAAGAGTATATAAAAAATAATTTAGGCTAAAAGAATTAGATTTGATTTTTTGATCGATAACTTTCAATTGAATCGTACTGTGTGCCCTTAACATTTAAGTTCTTGAAGACAATAGGTATTTGCTATAAAATATTTAGTAAACCATATATAGTAGTTTTCATTAAACTTTAGTATATTAAAACTAAAATTAATCTCAGTGTACAGGGTAAATATATAAACAAACCAAATAAAATTAGCAAGAAATATTTAAAATTGAATGTATTTGTGTACAATTATCTAATTATTATGTTTTGTATATTAAATGATTCATAAATAAAATACCTACATTAATTATATAAGAAATTGCATTTCTATTTATTTTTACATTGTGCGTGTGCGTGAATCTATTAGTATTATTATATTAACACAAATATAATGATATTTAATAAATAGTTTTCAGTTAACAAATACAGTTATTTCCGTAACAAATACAATCTTTTCTTAAAGGAAAGCAGAAAAATATTAAACTAAAATTGAGGGAAAAATTGTTGTTTGAAGCTTTGAACTAGGGCAGACAAGTGGCGTCAAAATGCATCAGTTGGTGATGTGACATATTTTATCTGACACTGGTCCAGATTATTTTTAAAAGAATACTCTTTCTTTGTATAAAAAGACAGAAAAAGGCAGACCTACTTTTTATAATAGGAAAAAGGGGAACTCCTATTGAAAATATATGTTAAATTCATTGTGTTTTATACAACATTGAGTTATTCTTTAAAATCTGGAATTTAAACATCTTGTCCATTTGGGTTTTATAAATATTAAATAAGCACTGCAATTAAATTTTTATTCTATATACGAGTAAGACAGATAATGTTGCGCAAATAATTTTACATTTTTTTGTATAGTACACTTAACTTTTATAAATTGGATGTGCTTTGGAATAAAATTTTTAAAAAAATGTTATCATATCATATTAAATCGAATTACCTAATTTTTAATACTAGATTGCCCAAGGAAGCCATTTTGACTGTTTTCTAATCTCCATTAGAAAAACAGTAATATATATAATGAGTCATTTTCCAAGACTTTTTTAAATATATTTTTCACAAGTAAAGTAAATTTTTATTGTTAATATTTTCTAATAACTTGTTATATGACTCAAAAAAATATTAAAATTAGTTTTAAACAAATTTTTTACGCATTAGTTATTTTTTCCTAATGCAGTCATTTTGAATGCTTTTGGACAATATAGGTATATACTAAATTTCAGTCTTTCTAGTGTTAATTGTACGAAATGTAAATGAGCTTTATAAACAAACGGTGACCATAGAACTTTTAGAAGTAAGTGTAGTAACAGAGTAAAATTGGTAGATGGAACTTTTTAAAATAAAGAATGCATGGATTTATTTTATTACATGAAGTTCAAAGGAACTTATATAGGATTCATTAAGAAAAATTGAACGTAATTAATAAACTGAAAACATTAAGATTGCTGTAAGGAGTAATGTTGCTTTAGATGGCCACACATTATTATAGATATTTCTAATTATCTTGGGCATAAAATGAGTTTTTAATTAATAATATTAAATTTTATGTTACATAGAACATACAATTGCTATATATCAGGGGTCTTCAAACTTTTTCAACTCACGGAACCCCTAGAACTTGAAGGTGATTTCGCGTAGGCCCTAGAGCTAGAAAGTGATTTCGTGGAAGAACATTCCATATACATGCTTCGAAGAATATTTCTCAAAATAATATTTAAGGTAGATCAACATGCTATAGGCTCTTTATGAAACGGCAATTATATATATAAAAAAATTGCATTTAGAATTTAAAAAATTAATTTAATTTTTTTATATAATTTATTTATTAAGAATATATAAATTTATGATTCAAGTGTCCCCTACCCATGCATTATATTTAGCAATTGGGATTTATGCCAGCATTGTTTCCCCCAAACGGTCAAAGTCTAGATCTATTAAGATTACAAGAAACCACAATACATATTCAGAGATTAATTTGTGTTTTTATAATTTGCTTTAGAAGCCACTTATACGTTAAAAAATATATTTCACTTAAACTCTATGTTCCGAATGGCATTAAAATGTTTATAGCTGTGTTAGAAAGCTCGTGTATTTTATATGAATTTGAAACCTAAATTTAGAAACCTTCCTTTCTTAAATTTTGATTTTAACATCATTTCTATTTATATGTAGCTTATATTCCTTAATTATAGGTGTTGTTTTTCACAATATATGTGCATCACCCATTATAAAACTGTTTAGTTTTGCATGAGATGCTGCTAACTAGCAAATGTAAAATTATCTAGTGGAACCCGAGATAAAAAACAATGGTATATTCATAATCTTGTATAAACTATATATATATATATATGTATATATATATATATATATATAGTTGAGACAGTTTAATATTTTTTATCATATTATAATTAAATCATAAAAAGTGTTGCAAAATGAAGTTATTATACATAAATAAATTTTCACTTTTAATCAATAGGAGGGGGATGAGCATTACATATATGTAACTATACAAACTTCACAGACAACGTGAATCTTTTTGCTTTCATTTTTATTTCTTCTCGATTTTTATTGCAAATCGTGGAATATCACTGTGTTACGTACATATAAATAAATCTCCGGATAAATTTAATTTTTTGATGAATGTTTCTAATCGAAATTATGACAAATAAAAGAGATGAAGCATTAGTAACATATCTCACATTTTCAATTGAGCGTGTTTCTTTTCTGACGTTGTTAGTTTTCAAAACTTCGCCTTGCGAATTAACTTGATGTATGGAAATAGGCATTGTTTTATAAAGAAATATGTTGAAAAGATGAAATATTTAAAATCTGAGTACAAATTGAAGTGCTGGTGATTGCGAGTTGAATTGTTAAGTACTACTCGTCCTTATTAGAGATTTGATGTGTTTCTAAGAAATTTAGTTGGTGAATTATTTTATATTATTGGAATTATTTATTCAAAAAAGTTACACAAATTAAAAATAAAAAAAAAACAATTATTTACACTCAGAATTTTTTCTATGCAAAAAAATTATTGAATCATAAATTTAATTATATCTATATTGGTTGGAGTAATAAACTAATTTCCTGACAAAAAAATTGTATCTACATAATGATGGACTCCAAATAGCATTTTTAATTTATAAGAATTTTTTTTGATTTTGGAATAAACTATTTACATCAGATTCTTTTAATGTCATTCTGATATACAGTAATAAATTAAGACTAAATGTATGCGCTTTTAATTAATTTATTATAAAGAATTGTTATTCACGAATAACTTTTGTTTTGTATTACCATTTTTCATCAAAGAAAATTTCTAAAAACATTAAAAGAAAAATTATTGAAATTATCCTAGTATGATATATTATTCCTATCTGTATTGATGAACATCATACACAATAAAGATATAAATATAAGAATACGAACAAAAAGAGAATGTAAAATTTAAAATAAAAGAATGAAAAAATTTCAATACATACTTTTTTATCTGTATTTACAAAGACCCTATTCATGTACAAAGCTAAAAGGAAGTAATCGAAGAGATTAATGAAGATAAATTGCGTTAATTTATTTAGTGAACGAAGATAAAGAACTATTTGTTCTTATAACAATAGCAACACAAGAAGGGCCTACGAACAATACCAGCCTCACCATTTTTCAAAGCTATTTTTTTTGTCCATGAATCTTTTTTCAGATATTTATCATTAGCAATGGATAATGTTTCACGAAATGGTCCTATTCAAACACCACTCAATTAGTAAAGTTGGCCATTTTCACTAAACAAAACACTTCAGCTGAAGTACTAATTAGAAAGATTATGAAAGTATCAGTCATTTTTTCTCAATTACAATCCATTAATAATGTACTTTCTCGCAATTTTTTTTCTGAGGTAGATTCACGATAGCTTTTCAAACACAAAGTAGTACTAAGCAATTACGATACTGTCAATTGAGCGGGTCTCGATTTATTTTCATGTCACCTTTGAAATTTTCATAGAACTTTTTCTTTTTATTTGATTTTCTTGGTAAATATGTATTGTAGATAGTAAAGGTAATCTTTTTAATATCATCTAGAAGAAATCACCTTAGAAATGAATTTTCTCTTATTTGTTTTTGAACCAAACTAAATCATAGTTGGACGAAAAGGAAATGGTTACATTTGAATTTATTTCATATAACTTACAATCAGCAGATATTAATTGCAAAGGAGAAAAAACTTGATGCTTTATATTATAATATGAAATACGATTTATTCAGTGTGATTATTTATATATAATGTACTGTTCTTTTAGATTTTCATGGGAAGTGTGATTATGGCTATTTGATTCATCAGTTTGCTAATGCAAAGTCAAGTTATGGCTCATTGTTTTTTTACACTATTATACAACTTTCCTAGAGCGGACTGATTTCTTTATTTCCGTTTTTATTGAATGTATTCTTGACTGCGTAACAAGAGTATGGGGTATTCACACATAATGGTTCTCACTGGTATATTTGAGGTATATACACTTTTCTTAATGCAGTAAAATTATTGATGATTGAGACTTCGCTTCTGTGGTGAGTAAGATGTCTGTTGTATGATTTGTAGTTATTTACTATATGATATCTTATTTTACATTTTGTGTTATTGCAGTGAGGAATTTTAGTATTCGTGTTCTATTTACTGTCTTTTCTAAGCATTGATGGATATGAGGATTCTATGTCGATCCAGCTCTGAACAAAGGTATGTGGAGGCCACTTTAATTTTAGACAATGTTCCTGTAGTGGTTTTAGCAGTTGTTCCTGAGTTAACAGATAAAAAGCTGGAAAGCTGTTTTGTTGGAGCTTATGGTTATCAGAATTCGTTTGTCGAAAAGTCCCAGTGTTCATAGTGCGATTTAAACAGTTTAAACTTCTATTGATTGATCATAGGAGTAATCATCTGCATATAGTAAAGCTTTGATGGTTGGTACTTTTGTCACATCATCGTATAAGACTTGTGTCATTAAATAGAAAAAAAAACGCAAATAAGTGCAAAACTTTTTTTTTGGTTGTGGAATTTGGATATGTGGTTGGAGTAAGTAAATAGATTAGTCGCTGAAATAGGGATGATTAAATTCAATGGAAAAGACTGCCTTGGGTCTACAGTTTACGGATAAACGTAGGTTTTGAAATTACATTATATGAATTTTAAATTATTTTAATTTTGAAGTTTTGTCCCGTATCAGCATTTAAAAACTTCGAAATGGGATTGATGAGTTGCATATTCGGTTCTTGTAATTCAAATAAGTGACCTTGGAGTATCAGGGGTCAATGTATTTGAGATTTAAAGTCTATTGACATGATTAGCAGATTGGGGTAGTGATTCAAATTTTACTCTTTTGGTGTATAAGTGGATATTAGGTTTGGGAATAAATATTTTGCTGAAAAGGTTAAAGAAACAAAACATTTTAAAACTATGACCTCCTGTTACTGTTCTAGTGATACAAATCATAAGTTTCAGTTTACTAACCAATATAACAGATTTTATGCGTTTCTTATATTAGTACATTTTTTAAAACTGATAAAATTGCAATTTTTAATGTCGGATATTTGATGTTAGAAATATCATATTTTTTTTTATAAATAAACAAATAATATAAATTTTAAAGATTATTAGAAATGATCAACAGAATATAATAAAAATGAATAATATAAATAATTTGAATTCTGCATCTTAATCGTTAGGGCTAAATATTTTTTTCGATATTATTAAAAACGAAAGTTAGATAATCATTTCATAAAGCATCCTAAAACAAATCTAAATCTATTATACACACCATGTTAACTGTTCTTCAAATAAAAAAAAATATTTCTTGAATTATTTGGAACTAATGTCTGTTATTTTCAATATATACAAGAAAGACTCCTTATAAACGGATGATAATACTGAGCAAAGTTTTTATATACAATATTCTATTACTTTCAAAATAAATACTCAGCTATTTAAATGAGCAATTTATCAGTGTTTACATAAATATTTTCAATAAGCAAAATTCTCCGTGAATAATTACAATCAGTTAATTGATTTTTCATTAATGTCATACAACGGATCAGAACGGAAAATTTTAGTGACAAATTTGTAATTAAAATTTGACATTTTTAATTTTTCTTAATTCTTTTGGATTATATTTTTAAATGGTTTCTTTAATTAAATTATAATCGATTGTACTAATAAATAAATCATTGTGAATTAAACCTCATAAACTAATAAATATTTCATTCAATAAATTTAATAATTTCATGATAGCTGAAGATTTTATAGCAAAAATCTTAATAGAAATAAGAATCCGAAACATTTTTTTACTGATGTTTATGTACAAATTACAATATATAGCGCGTTTACATTCCTTGGCTTAAAATTAAACTAATAATAATAATAGATAAATAAATTAACAAAAGGAAACATTAAAATTAAAAAAGGAAATACTGAAGGTAGGAATGACAAAAGAAATGTATACATTCTTGTCAAGCAGAGATATAATAATTATAACTTTCTAAAAAAAAACTATGCGGCTATACATAACATTTGTAGTTTGAAAATATATAAAAATTTCAATTTAATCACATATAGCATGCTTTTATACCATTCTTTCCGAAATGGGTTCTATGCATATATTTCCTTAGGCGAATCATTTATTAAAAAAGTTTGAAAACCTGGACGCTTAAATTTTTGGATCTTCCCTGAAACTAAGGGTATGGAACCAGTTTCCTGAATTTGGGATGCAAAAGTGTTTGTTGTATTTGATCTTCAATGTTTTATTCAGTATACATTTACAATACAAAATGGACTTCATTTTATTTATACGCCTGCTGTGTCTGTAAAAAGCACGAACACGTCATAAATATTTAAAGAAATGTTTTCTGTTTATTAGATGCGACAAAATCTGCCCTTTGTCCATAGGAAAACTCAAATATTAATAAGCTAGAAGAAGTTTTATAATATTTGAATTTTAAATGTTTTTCTCCTAAAAGTGACTTTTTAAGCTGCTTCAAACTTTTATATGTGAGATATTTCCTAACACATGTCATAAAAAAAGTATTGGCACACACATAGTAAATAAAGCAAAACTCTGTCAAAAAATACTTAAATGAGTTAGGAAGAAGTAAGTAAAAAATATTATTTATTCCAGTATTTTCAATCCTGTAAGAAACTTTTTATTTTCTAGAAGAAAAAAAATCCAATAATACGCAAAAATTTGGTTCATACACGTATTTGTAGAAAATATTGTAAATTTTTCAGTAAGATATGAGTTCAGTTCGTTGTTAATAGTTGTTAACGATTCTTTTTAGATCTTTATATAAGGGCATGATTGAGTTATATAAATATCATGATAAATATGATGATATAATATTTAATTTTACATAAATTATACGATGGATTTTCGACACATTGACAACATACATGTACTGGCAGAGTAATATAACCAATAAGGTATAAAGAATAACAAAATATCTCCATGTAAATAAATTCATTACATAAATAGGAAAAGTGATTGCATTCGATAAGAATTATGAGTTATTAATTATCAGGACAAAAAAAATTGCATGCAGAGTTAAATTTTTGTGAATGTAATGATAATTAAACTTGATAACTTGTGACACAGCAGGAATTTATTCCTTCTCTCATCAAAAACCAGTTTCTAAAATTTCACACATACTCGAACTAGTTTTTCCGCCTAAATACTTAATTAATGATATAATTTTTAAAAAAATATTTGCCATCGTATTGAAAATTGTTTAAAATATCATAAAATAATTTTTGAACCTTTGTTGTCCTTCAATTTGTTCATTTCTAGACTGTTTCAATGCTTTCTGACTTTACATTTTGCTAAAAATTTCCTTCTACATAGTGTCTATTGTAATAAAAGTTTATAATTTTCTTCTATTATGGGGAAATATTGAAGGAAAAATAACGAGTAATTGTATGTTCAATATTATTGAAAAATGTACAAGGTAATCTTAAAAAATATATTGTTATATTTTTTAAAAAAATTATTGTGCTTGTATTCCGAACAAGTGTTTCAAATATTTCAGTAAGATATAGAATAAGAGCATTAATTGCTAAAATTACTGAATATTAATTTGAATAATTGCGTGCTGAATAAAATAAATTGTCCATAATTTTCTTGTATATACAAATTCGGAATACTTCATTTCACTTCAATACAGCCTAGCAAAATTAATTAAAGCAAAATCTCATTTACCATATTTCATAAAAAAAAATGTATTTTTCATGAACTGTCATTTATTTTTCTTAAATTTACATTATACAATACATGTTATTTCAGAACTTAAAATGAAAACTATTATTTAAAAAATTTAAATGCATTTTATTAAATTTGCATATAAAAGCCGTTGAAATGTTTTACGTGAAGGAAATTTAATTCTGATGAAAGTAAACCAGCAGAGTATTAAGCGCAATTTCGTATTTATTTCTATGTGCTTTTACTTAAATGTTTATTTTCAACAAAGATCACGAAACTTAAAAGTTAAAATAATCTCCAATGAAAATTTTACTAAGAAAGTCGTTTTTTTTTAAAATAAATTAATTTTAGTAATACGTGGAAATATTCATGAATCCGAAGAAATGAATGAAAATAAAAATAATAATTATTCAATAACACATAATTCGATGGAACTTCTTTAAATCAGAGGATTCCATTAACATGCTCATCAGGTACTAAAAAAAACGCTTTAATGCATTTCTGCAGTGCAGTGAATTTAGAATGTTGCAATTGATTTTGTTAAGGAAGCGCAACTTCAACTCCGAGGAGCCTCAGAGGAGTAATTCAGATCTAAGAATTGCATCAACAAAACAAAATATCTGAGAGAATTTTTCTTTTGGAACTTTATCTTGTTTCGCTGTAGTAATGACTTTTATTTCAAAAAGAGGGCTTTAACTTTTTCAGGGTAACATCTTTTATTTCTCTGAAAACCCCTGGACAGTTCTTGGGTAATGAGCATCATCAAAGGTATTCCGAAGCGATTCGGTTCCTGCCTACTTTTAGCTCCTAACTTCACAAATGTATTGTTAGTAAACAATTTGTTCATGGCTGAAAAATTGTAAGGTATTAATATGGAAGTTACTTGAAAGTGTGTGTAAGGAATTATGTTTCTAAAGAAATATATATATATATATTTAGAATGAAGTGTAAAATTCTTATAATCTTTCCTTGTTTAATAATAAAGTTTCATGAAAGCTTTTAGTTATTAAAATAATATAAATTAGCTCAAAAAGATTGAAAAATGTTTTTGATTTTCAAGTATGAGAATTCATGATTAGTCTTTATTTTACTTCTCATTAACTTCTTATCGGTGATTTGAGATAAAATGATTAATAAATAAAATTTAAGTAATCAATATAAAGTTTTAATATTCCTCTGTCTTTTTTTACTTTAATTAATTATTATTGATTATTTATTATGTTTTTTTTTTCTTTTTGAGTTTTAAGAAAATTACATCGATTCTTTTTTTTTTGTATGGAAGTACACAGATGCACAAACACAAATACAGACAAGAGAAAAGAAGCTCAGAAGATAAGATACCCAAACAGCGGCACATTAATGGGACAGAAAATATTTTAATGAAAGGTTGTACTACAACAGGTGTTTGAAATTATGACTAAAAGTTGTCTGGAAGGCCTGACAGTAGAGTTGCATAGATTGCCTTACGTTCAGGCGGCCTACAGGTAGATTTCACTGAACAGAATGTTTTGTAAACACTAATCTTGCTGGAAGTCATCATCAGATATCTGTTTCCCTAGGTAGTAAGGGAAACTCGTATTAAAATGAGGAATTGGTGAACATGTTGATTGTGTATGGAGCTGCGAACTATCCACCGACAACCTCAACGTAACATTTGGGCAGTGGTGGATAGGTCGTGGTGGCCCAGTTAATTGGTCAACCAGATCTCCGGAACTATCATGCATGGATTTCATCTGAAATCACATGAAGAGTTTGATGTAGGTATGTGACACCATTTTCTTCAGTTAAAGACCTCATTGCTCAAATTTCTGTAGTTACTGGGAGGATACATGACATGTCGGAACGTAAGGAATTCCATGCAATATGTAAGTAACTCTAGAACGAAAGAATTCCCTGCAGTGTCACTTTCTGGCCTGCCAGATGACTTCTAGTCGTAGTTTCAAACACCTGCAGTGGTACAGCTATCCAATAAAATGTTTTCTGTCCCATTGATGCTGGTTTTTTTCTCTTCTTTTATCTGCTTCTTACCATAGCTAACTACTATGGCATTTGTGACCTTGCATTTCTATGTGACTCCGAGTCTATATACCCATTGCACACCCAAAAGTCCTTTCGATCTGGTAGTGAATCCCCTATATATATATATATATATATCCGTATATGTGTGTAGATTTCTGTGTGTTTGTTCGTTGGTACACAAAAGAAATACATTATTTTAAATATTTTTGTTAACATTACTTTTTGAAAAGTTGATTATTCACTATGCATTTCCAAAATTAAATTTTATCAAAGACAAATTCAACTAAAACTGATTCACTATATTTTCATACTCTTTTCCTTGTAAATACTCTTTTGATAACATAATTAATAAGTATAAAATCAGAAGACTTAATTAGTACTTAATTTAATCCTGTAAAACTTTTATTTATGATATAACCATAAACTAATTAGTCTCTAATTCTCTCTCATTCACTAAGAAAGAACTAGGTACACTCATAAATTTTACCAAGTAAAGATATTTAAGAGGTAGAAACCAGCCATAATTTATTACTTCTTTTTTTAAAGTTGAAATTGCGTATAATAGTCTCAAAGAGTTAATGAGTACGCTTTGTGCGTTAAGAGTGTTTGCACTTAGTGAATTAGCGAATATTTTTATTCTGTTTTTATATTTATCTAAAATTCATGTTGAAAAGATTGATAATGCAAAGTTATAGTGATATTTTAATGTTACCTTATTGAACCGAAGAATATAAGTTTACTTAATACATTATAGTTTGAATGAAATTTTTAAAATATGTAAGAACCACAATTATTTTACTTTTAATTAATACTGAATTATTTTTTCATAAACTATGATTAGAAAAAGGAAGATTGAAATTGTTTTTACTGAAAAATGTTGTTGGGAATTATAGACAATTAACCCTTAAGCTGCTGAGTTTCCTCTGTTCGGATATTCCCCCAGCGCTCGGTTTTTTTCGCTTAATACAAGGCGCATTTCCTTTGTTTAAAAAACGCGTATTGGTGGAAGTGTCCCCCAATAGTTTTAGTTTAGTATAGTTATTATTTTACACTAATCGAATAATCAAAATATTACATATTAAGTAATGAGTAAATAAAAATAATTAATACTGAATAAATGAAACATTTTTTTTAAGATTGCAAAAAATTATATATATTTACATCATATAGATTGCTTTGCTTAGAAATATCTTAGTGTATGATATACATCAAAACAAGGTGATATACATAAAATCATTTGACATGGACTTACAGCAGAAAATGATTTATTGTCACTATCATCACTTTCATCATAAAAAATACCAGAATAATGGTTTTTGGAATCACAACCCCTTAGCTTTTGAAAGCCTTAACCCCTGACAATGTATTACGTCTAAAAATAATTAATTTTCGTGAAGTATTGTATTCAAATCTCTATCATTCTGTCCAGTGCTGTTATCTATTAGTAAAAGAAACAAATACTCTATAACATGATACGCGTGTTTATTACGTTTCAGACATAGGAAAATTTGGATAGACCAGTCCTTAACGTTGAGAAATAAATTGAGATGAGTTCTCTGATTGCGTTCCTGGGGGTTAAAGAATGTAAAAAAACAATTTTTTATCAATTTTATTTTTAAAAAACACAAATTTTGTTGTATATAACTTCAAGTAATTGATTTTATTTCCAAGCAAAATAAAGAAAATAAAATATTATCCGAAATTTCTTATGAGCAGATAAGTTCATTAAAGTGTATTTTGGCCTTTTTCTAATCATATTATTTGAATTTCTCTAATAAATATTCGACTTGTAATACTTATATTAATCAATAAATTTTTAGTAGAACTAACTTGAAGGCAAGGAATATGTTAAAAGATTCAATCACCGAAATTCGGAATCAGTTAATTGTGTTTTTTTTTATTTATTAAAGCCATAACAAAAGACCAAAGAAATATTTCTTCCATATAAGTTTTCTTATAAATGAAGTTTTTTTAAGTTAGGCATAAATACCATTAAAACAGTTTGTGCATTTTTTTTTCATTCTGTCCTTTTTTTGGTGAAAGACTTTCTGAAGGAAGTAGAAGACGAAACGTTTTGCAAGTCAAATTCGATTAAATTTTATCTTTTAAAGCATACCATGTGTAGAAAATCAAACGGAACACGTCGTTTTGTAAGAAAGTTTTATAAACTCGTTTGCGTTCTTGATTCTTTTAGTAGTTTTTGCAAGATATTTCGTCCCAATATAAGCTTAAAACTTTCTTCAGACTCCGAGAACAACTAAAAAGCTAAGTGCAAGCTGAGTGGTCTGAATTAAATGCTCGTCTATATTCAGAGAAGTAACAAAATTACTCTTCTTAAGCTTCGCATCAAGGAAATATTTTTTATTTTATTTTCAAGTGGCGTATTATAAAGAAATTCTTAAGCATTTCTACGACATTGTAATTTACATCCCTTAAAAGTTCTTTAAAAGCTACGCAGAAAATTTATTCGGTTGTGTAAATAATTTGCAAATAAAGCGAATTTAAACTGCTGTTACTACTTTTGCATTTACATATGTCAATATATATGGAATTTTATTTGCAAGAGGTTTTGTTTGGCTATTTTTCAAATGACTGTACAAAGTAAGAAAGAGGCATGATTTTAAAACATGGATGGCGATTTCATTATTTTACACTCTCTTTTTCAGAAATTGTCCAAGTTCTTTTATTCAATTTGTAATATATGTTTACTTTTTTGATTTAAATGTATATCTGTGTGCAACACTACAATATATATTGAAGCAACTGATGAGAAAATTCTGGCTACTATGCTTGAAATATATTTTTCTATTGCATTTTTTATGCAGGAAACCGATACATGGAATTCATCAAAATGAATATAACTATTTTACTGATTATATGTACAATAGAAATATCAGGTAGAGAAATGATTATAATAGCAGTCTGCATCCTTATTGGTTAGGTTAGGTTTGTCTTACAAATTTATTCTCGTACGCAGGTAGATCTAGAGTGGCAGTGGAATCATCGTGTGGGTCGAATTTGCTTTAGGAGGTAAAGCATACATGCACGTGTTCATTAAGGAGACTGTGCACGATCAAAGATATCAACAAGAACTCCTAGCTGAGAGATTCTCAACCCTTTGTGTTATTGTTGTTGTGGTGGTACACTTTTAATAATTCCAAAATTTGGGGCACACTAACAAGAAACTAATCTTAAAAGACTTTTATTTATTTGTAATACACTTGCATCTATCCCTGATGTTCTTTGAGGATGTTAAATATATCACGAAAACCCCTGGTTTATTTCTATATAAAGGAGGAAAGATTCAGTTCCGGATCTATTTTTTTCCCCTCAGAGTATTAATAATAATTATAAAAAGAAAGAGAAACAAATTGGCGGCACACTTCAAGAATTTGGAAGAACACAAGTGTCGCGGCACAGTGGTTGGGAATCATTGTCCTAACTCAACGTATGGGCTAGCTATTGTTATTAATCATAACAGTATGCGGGTGATCAATAATGCCCATGTGCCTCAAGCTACGGTGGCTGACAGGTTACTTCTTGATAAGTGTATTAAATGAATGGAATATACATCAAGTTCGTCTACTTTAGAGACGAAACGTTACACGAAAGCAGAACAACATTCACAATTCATAAAATCTGTAACGACAACATGAAGAACGACAACAGAAGCTTATAAAATCTCATGATTTAATCTTTGGAAGTCAAACGGGCCCATCAGAAATCACCATCTTCATTGAATAATCAATAACTTTAGTGCTATATGCATTGCAGACGTGGTGCATTCTTCCATGCCTACACTATTTCCAGAGAGTGATAAGGTTTAGTATTTACGCGCATTTAGATGATGCAGGGAGGAGAAATGACATCCGAAACACTGCATAAAAGAAAAGTTGTGTATAGTGGATTGTTCATTAAGACAGTAACACTTTGTAAGGTCAGAGTTTCCTCAGAATATCGTGTTATATCTCGAATAAAAAGAATAAATGCTTGCCAGCAAATGCAGGAATTATATAAAGGCAGGTTGTTGTCTATAGAGAGTGTAGATTATTGTTCCGAAATATAGCCCATCGCACTGGTTGAAATTTAACAATTGTCAAAGGAATATGGAAACAATGGGGTGCTGAAGATCTTATTGAATTACATACTGGATATCCATATCCTCTCATGAGTAACACCTAGATAAAGCAGACATATTAAGAAGGAGGGTGATCAAAATCGTAAAACCACATCAAGGGCCTGTTAGTCACGAAAAGGTCATGTTTTCTGCACGTTCAATATCTGCTCGTACGGTGAAACGACGATTGCATCAGCATGGAATCTCAGCTCCGGACCAATACTTCGGCTTCCCTTGAAAATCCAGCATAGGAAGCGACGGCAACTCTAGTACATCGAACACCAAAGTTTGATACAGGATTGACACAATGTCGTCTTTTCAGACATATCCCGGATCGGCGTGCATTATTCATTGCTGTATACTTGTCCCTAGGCTCCGAATTAAAATATATTTTCTTATTTTTTTTAAAATCAAATAATATAATTGACAGACATGATGAACTAAATTACTTGTTTATAAAGGATATGGAAGTAAAGAAATTTATTTTCCAAATGTAAACATAAATCTGTTTTAGATAATGTTTTCAAATAAATAATGCAGCATACACATTTTTCATGATCATTTTTATTACATTATCGCCCGTAACATATACAGAATCTAGAAAAAAGTATTAACTTTCCTACATATATAAAATGGCAAATCATATTTATTTCAAATATAACATGTTGCTGAATAAAGAAATAATAATAGAAAAAAGAAATTATGCTATATCTCTGGAGTTATTGGAAGTTTTATTAAGTTGACGAACACTTTCATCATTCTCCAACTTCCAAAGAAAAGAAAAAAGTTTCCTCTGGTAATTGTTTCACTTTTTTGTGTTTCCCTTGCTCATTGATTATATTTTGCCCCAAATTTATTTGCCTCACTTTGTGTGTGTAAAGAAGAGAAATTTCTTTTGTTTATAAAAAGTTTTAGTTAGTGCTAACAACAATATATCATCGAACCTTGACATAATGCGGAAATGAGGCCAAAAAAGGCAAGAAAGTTTTATTGAAGAAAAACAAAAATGCAGGTCTCTATTTGGGAAAAACAATTCCCAGTCGTCACGCACTGCTTAAAAAGGTATACAAAATCACATACTTACCTAAGCATATGAATACATTGTACCAAAATATCTTCTTGTAAATTATATAGAGGGACGTTATAATGAGAGGGTACAAACTAATGTTCTTTTCACATTTTATAATTGATTTATTATAGCTATATCTATCTATCTATCTATTTATCTATATATGTATACATATCTTTATATATAAAATATACGTGTCACAGTGTTTGTCCGCAATGGACTCCGAAACTACTCAACCGATCATAATATAATTTTGCGTACTGTGTGTCATTTCGTTAAACTTAGAACATAGGATGGTTTTTATTTCAATTAATCACGCCATAATTTTTTTATTGCCGGAAATGTGAAGAATCCGAAAATTCGTTGCCAGATTCCCGTAAGGGAATAATCCCAAAATGTGGCATTGCTCATGCGTCTGTGGAAGCAGATATCACAAACCAAAATGCACGACAATTAGATGACTGGCGTATTTCGGGGTGTGGAATCCGATTTTAGAGTCAGTTTCCAAAAATAACCGTAACTTTGACGGATAAAGCGGCCCGACCGTATCTTAGACACACCATAACATTGGCTTGCATTAAAAGCCATAAATCGTGAAAACTTGGACCCTGGCGTACTTCAAAATGGATAATCCGAATCTGATATCCAGTCTGAGAAATAACTGTAACTTTGCCGGATAATTCAAGACTACCATTTACTACACAAACCGTGGCAGGAGCTTACCCTTAAAGTCTTGGTGCCGGAAAAGTGCGTTTCTGTTGTAATTCGGGATGGTGAACGAGAGTTTAAAATTGAATTTTAGAAATTCCTGTAACTTTGCCAGATAATGCCGGACGTCCCTAATGCCCCTTCCAGGGACTGAACTTGCCAGCTCAGGGGAACAAAAGTATTTTCCAGTTGCATCTAGGGACGGGAAACGATAATTTGAAATTATATTTCAGAAACTCCACTAAACTTGCCGGATACTGTCTTAATTAGGAGACAAGGCAAATGATTCGAGTTCCGCGTCCAGATTTTCATTATCTCTAGCGACTGAACTTGCTCGCGCTGGAGCATCAAAAGTCAGCTCCGTGTGCATTTCGGAGTGTGAAAATAGTATCTGAAATTGAATTTTTGGAGTTTCGATAACTTTGCCGGATAATGCCAGACGACCGTACTTTAGACACACCGTAGCAGGACGCCTTAAAAGCCTTGGATCATGAAAACTTTGTCATTTTGTATTTCAAAACGGATAATCCGATATCTGATATTCAATCTGAGAAATAACAGTAACTTAGCCGGATAATTCAGGATGACCGTCTTTTACGCAAACAGGGGCAGGAACACACCCTAAAGTCTTGGCGTGGGAAAAGTGTATTCTTGGTGTAATTTGAGATGGTTTAAGCGAGTCTGAAATCGAAATGTGGAAATTCCAGTATTTTTGACAGACAATGCCAGGGGATCGGAATATTCTCGAACAGCAGTACCAGCCTATCTTGCCGACGTAAACTGAATGAGTGAGTGAATATTAACGTCGCACTTTTCAGCTACACGAGGGCTTTTGGCGACTGACCGCGTAATTTTGAACCATGGTCAAGTGAAGTGGACGACACCTGAGCTGGCACGCCCTCTCCTAACTACTACACCACACCAAAAGTAGGACGTTTCAGCTCTCGACAGATTTGACATGAATCGCACCCCTACACGGCGGGTTTTCAGTGGTACTGGGCTCGAATTCATGACACGCTAGCCATGATCCGATGCCTTGACCACTTGGCTACCGCGGCCACTGCAGACATAGAGATGAAAAAAGTGGGAACCGGGAACTTCTTGAAGCAAACATTTTGACTGCAAAGTTTGAACGAAAATTCGGTTCTGCTACTACGGAATTTGTTGCCACGCGTATTCCACTGATACCGTCAGAATCTCTAATACCATTCAAAATTCTTCAATTCCGATTCGTTTGGCTTTCGCGATGACCATAAATGAATCTGAAACCCGAACAATATTCATTTGATACTTGGACTTAGAAAATCCATGTTTCTCGAATGGACAACTAGATGTTACATGCTCACGTGTGCGGAAACCGTTGAATCTATTTGAGTTAGCAAAATACGGGTTACCGAAAAATATTGTGCACCGATTAGCGATTAGTTGTATAAAATTATTATTTGTTATACTTTAAAATGATAAAATAATTTTAAAAATTGCAAAGAATCAACGTTATTCACCACATTTATAAAATTAATCCTTCATATGTTGTTACTTAACGACTTCGTTAGTAATTCATGCATTATACTACACTCAAGTAGGAGATGAATGAAATGCAAAATTAAAATAATTTGTTGTCTTATACTTTATTTCAACCCTCCAAAATTATAAACGAAGATTAATTTGACTGCATGAATAGCTTAGAATAATATTGAACTAACGTATTAAAACAAAGCCACACGCGTGGCCAGGTCAGCTAGTATATATATATATATAATTTAATAGATTTTGTTCCTAGCTTTAATAATTACCTGCCATGTTAGAAATTATTGAAAATTAATTACAATAATGAGTCAGAAAATTTTTTGGTTATCCAATTATACGTTAAGAATAATTTGCTAATAAGTAATATTTTTGATAAAAGAGGATCTTTTGATTTTAACATTATGAAATGCTATTCTGGTGTAATAATCTTCATCTATATATAATTAGAAATATTATCGTAAATTTTATAAAAGAGAAACAATGAATTAGTTACTGGTAATGTATTAAATCAAGTTAATTATAAAAAAATCAGCAAACATTGCTTGGAACACAAATATCCAAGTAAATTTTTTTTTAAAAATATATTTTTATCTTATATTAGCTCGTTATTTTTTCAATTTAGGTTAATATTAATTTCATTAAGCTATCGTAAGCTTAATTTAATTACAGACATATCTAGACGGCGCCACTAATTTTTGCTTCTTTGAATTAACACTTCAATTTTAACATGTCATTTAGAGTGCATTTTTGGATTAAGTTGCTTTTAATTCATTATATCCTTATGATTAGTATTATTTTTGATGTAAATTCTTATCCTAGTTTTTCCTATATAATTTTTTTCGTAATATTTCTTTCTATTAGAGAAAACTTATTGTTCTTTATTGATACTTTCATTTTATTTTATTGTCTGGTATTTCATCCACGTGTGATAGAAATAGGCATAATTTTTCAACATTGCTCTCTTTCTTGCTATGATGTTGAAAATTTCTGCTGAAGGGGAAAGGGTATTTCTTAACCCTAAATCTCTGGTTTAGTTCAGCGACAGCTTTAGAAATCATAAAAGGTCTCCACTTTATTCTTGGAATCCAATTTCTTTCTCTTTTGGTATTGTAGGTAATACGATTTTCTCAATTATTATTTTATTTTATTGTATATATATATATATATAAGCTTATTCTAATAGAAATATTCTTTTGCATCACATTCAATTTATAATACTACTATAATATCGACAAGTAAATTATTTCGTGATTTTTTTGAACTGGTAATGAATAGTTTACCTTAAAAACTCTTGTTTTTATTAGTAAAATCTATGTAATAGGTAAAAAAAAATCAAATTGATAAATAATAAATTTACAACTAAAAATATAAAAATGAGGTAATGTACAGTTAGTATTGAATTCATTTTTTAGTAGCAGTATAGTTATAATTTATTGTTCAAAAACATTATCTGACCATTGAACCTTATGCATTTTAAAACCCTGATTGGAAGTTTAACGAGGGAAGTAGCGTTTTAAACGCTATCTTTATCCTTCCTGATTGTAGTTCAAAATTTCTAGATCCATAGTTTTTAGTTTGGATATAATAAATGATTGAAAAAAATTATAACAAGAGGTTAATGCTTCCTTGTTCAACAGCAAAGCAATGTGAAGATGAAAAAGATGTACGAGTAATTTAAGAACAAGTGATTACATAAAACATTCATATTTTTAGGCAGTCCAGTATATTGATTTACACTTTATATAGAACAATTATATTTATCAGTTAAAATCCCCTGTTTTCACTAAATATTTCGAACAGATGAAGTATTTATTTTTTTATACATAATTGATATTCTTATTTTAATAGTCAAGTTTAAGTGATTTTGAAGAAATTATGCAATATCAATTGAGAAAATAAACTTACAAAAAGAATTAAGTTGAATGAAAATTTTGAGATCTGTTTTTAAAGCATTTAATTCGTGAAGAAACACATTAGAATCAAATAATACTTTTAAAATGTCCTTGATAAACATAATATTTAAATCAACAAGAAAGTATACAATGTGCGTGCTGCTAAAACTCAGAAACGATTCCCAGAAAGACAAAGGGAGTTACATGGTGTGCTACTTTCCTATCGCCACCCATTTAGAAGGTTCCACTTTTTACCTGAATTGATCCCCAAGGGGCATTTTAGGTAAATGTTCTCAATTTTGAAATGTTAGACATACAGTCTTGAAGTTAAGCAGAGACATTTCTTTCATGGAATAAAGATCCGCTAAAAGGAAGATTTGCGAAAATCCCCCCCCCCATGCGGAGTTGCAAAGTCTTAAGGGGGAGTAATAGATAAATAATAAGTGCACTAAATAAAAAAAATATTTTCAATTCAGTAGTTATATAAAGAACAATACTTTTTAAAAAGCAAAATATACAACCCGTGCGAAGAACGAGTACTTAAGCTAGTATAATTACATTTTTGTAGGAGGGTTGCATTCATTTCCTCTTTTTAACTCCAATAGAGTCAATAGCTCTTATTTAAAATAGAAATTTATGAAATAAACCTATACTTTATTAAGAAACTTTGTGCGTAAAATCAATCGTACAGATACAAAAGTGTGCATGTTTTAATCTGTATAATGTTAAAAGAAAATAGCTTGTGAATAGGTTAATAGCACAAAAATAAATTTCCGAGGGCATATACTTGTGCTGATACAGCACTCTCCTGATCTATATAATACTTCCCGAGAGACTTAGAAATCTTATCAATGCTTAATTTGCAGCATTCACCATTATTTAGTTCAAATATATTTGATGTAATTAGGACAAGAACCAACAACTCGATTGGATATTTAACGACCACGGAATTCGTGATCCTGACTATCGAGATGAAAAGGAACCTGGCAAAAATAAGTAAGATGATGTCTAATGGTAATCGAATGATTTAGTATTTTTTATTAATAAGTTGAAACAAGATTGAAAATGTTGCATTAATAGCGTTCAATTAAAAAAAATAATAAACTGTTATCTCATTATCCATGGCTTGGATAATTGTATGAATATTGTATATTAAAATAATCGCGTAAAATGAAGTATTATAAGCAAGAACGGACAGTAAAGTTAGTGAATTATACCAGAATGGCAAAAAACTCATATGTAGTTTTCAAATTTATGTAATTGATTTTAAAAATTTTCTTACAATATAATAGTAAATAAAAGTATTTATCTTGTAACTTGCAGATAAAGAAAATCTTCCAAAATATCCATATATACTAAAAGTTCCAGATGATATCCACGTCGAAACAAATACAATTATTTCGTTCTTCACAAATGAAATAAATAAATCACCACAGAGCAAGAAATATTCAAGCGTGAAATGTATACCTAATGATAGAGGAAATAGTGGTTATATTTTATGAACTAATATCTGCAATTGTATAGCTACAAACACATGTATGGCCTTTTAAAACACTCATATATATATATATATATATATATAGTAACATAAAATGAATGAAATACATGGCATAATAAAATTGATAATACAAAGTAATATCACTAACAAAGCCAGAAGATCCAAACCAGATTTCAAGAAACATACTTTAAAAATGATGGAAGAGTCTATTATAGAAGAGATAACTAAGCGTATGTATAACATAGAACAGAATTAGAACTTTAAAATGTAAGAAGCCAAAAGAGTCAATAGACTAAAATGAATATCTGTTATGATTTCTAAAGCTGTTGCTGAATTAGGACCAGCAAATTAGAGTTAAATATATTTTATGGATCCACCTTCCCCTGTTCAGCAGAAATTTTATACATAATAGGAAAACATACAAATATTGAAAAGTTAGGCCTAAAACCAACCACGTGTAATTTGCAACCAAAAGAAAAATAAAATAAAAATAATAGAAAAGATGAAAGGAAATGAATCCTAACAAAATACAAATAAAAATAATATTGAACAGGAATAATGAAGCAAAAACTTACAAGAAAAATGCATATAACCAGAGAGCGGGAAAAAACTGTACGTACAAGAACCATACACTAAATGATCGTTAAAAATGACGTGTTAGATTGGTAAAACCTGATGTAAAAATTAGTGGCGCCACCTAGATAGTTTTTTTGTAGTTGTTAAACAAAGCAAAAAAAAAAATTGAAAATAATAAAAAACAGAAGGAGAAAAAAACAAAGAATAATACTTAAACTTTGAAAAGGGGAATTAGAGAGATATTTTAGAAATATATTTAAAAATGAAGTTACTAGGATAGTTGTATTCCAAGCAATTATTGCAGAATAGCTTAAAATTATTTTGCCTAACAACATTATCTGTGACTAAATCGTTATTTCTCTTTATAAAATTTAAGATGATATTTCTAAAAATAGATAGAGATGTAGGTTACTTTCCCAAAAAGGCATTTTAATAATGTTAAAATCAAAAGAGTCTCTTTTATCAAAAATATTACTAATTAGTATATTATTCTTAACTATTAATTGTAAGTCTAAAAAGTTTGCAGAGTCATTATTATAATTGGTTTTTAATAATTTCAGATATTGTGGATAATATTTAAAACTAGGAACAAAATTTACTATATTACTAAAGATGATTAAGTCATCTATGTATCTAAAAAAGTAACAAGAATCGAAACTAATGTTATCATATTCATAAAAGTGCAGATAAATATTGGCTAAACAGTTACTTGCAGTTCCTCCTTGTGGAAGACCTTTAATTTGCTGATAATAAGAGTTATTGTGAAAAATATAATTTTCATATAGTACTAGATGTATAATTGAAAGATATTTATCATATTTAATTAGTTTATTCAAAGAATATTTGCTATAGGCTATTTTGAGAATTTTAACCATATCCCCAATATCTATGGAATTAAATAAATCTTCAAAGTCATAGGTGTGAATGGAAATAATTTTTTTATCTTGCATGTATTTAATGATATCCAAGCTATTCTTAACTATAATCGAATTATCAATATTGTCTAATGTGGATTGAATAACCTTTTGTAGCTTTCTACCCGGAAGTGTAATATAAGCTTTAAAGCCGTTTGTTATAGTCCTAAATTTAATAGGATTTTTATGAAATTTTGGAGTTAAGAAAATATGAGGGAATTTAATATCCGAAATGCGTAAATCTAATTTTTTATAAAAAGCAGAAATTCGATTAAAAATTTCTCTATTGCTAGAATTAGATTTTTTAAAAGCATTATTATTATGAAAATGCATGACGTTTTCGAAGGCCTTATTTGTGAGTGCGTGTGCAAAGGAATGACTTCCAACGCGGTCGCACCGTCGGAATGCGTGAAGCTGGGTGGTCATATCAGGCAATAGGTCGTAACCTTAAACGTACCGCCACAATTGTGCGATGGTCCTTACAGAAAAGGTTGCCGCGAGAAACTTATAGAAGAAACGAATGCTCTGGAAGGCCAAGATGCAAAAATTCGAGGCAAGATTGGATGATTGTTTGACAGGCCTTAACTGCTCCTGGGGTAACATTGTCTACTAATCAACCTACTACAGCTATAACCCCGTGGTACCTTTTAAAATTTCACTGCTCTTGGCTGAGGCGAGGTTACGCTCACAGCGGCCTTTGAGACATTAGCCTTTGACCCCACTAAATTAGAGGAATCATCTGCAGTGGTGTCGCAGCCTATGATCATGGATGTCATCAGACCGGTATCGTATAGGTTCAGCAATGACTCCCACTGTACAATTGTAGCAGATAACCATATTCTTCGTTCTCCACCATCTTCAGGCGCTATTATAGCAACTATTGATTCGAACATTAAAGTTGTAATAGCGAGCCGTGGAGGGACCCTGTGGCCTTTATTTTTTTTCCCATCATTTCATTATCTGTGTATGAGCGTACACATTTTTAGTTTCATTAAAAACTAAATGTGGGTACAGCTCATACCTTCCTCCACGGGGCTTCGATTTTTTACAAAAGAGTGTATATACACGCACTTATATATATATATATGTATACAGTGGTGGCATAAAGTCCTGAACACACTCATTTTTTTAGCGTAATTTTTGTGTTTGACTTCATTTTTCGTTGTGAAATTATCGCACTATCTTAAATATTGTTATTTATTTTAATGTATTTTTTCATGCTGATTTCAAATCTGTTTGTAGATTTCATCTAAAGTAAACTGTTTCATTGATATGTTCAAAAAACATTGACAAGAAAGCACAAGGTCTTTGTAAGAATGAGTGAGTGTGTTTTCCACCAATGAAATGCTCCGTTATTTCAAACAACAACAACAAGAAAAATGTGAAACGTGGTTTATTGTATTGAATGCAGTTGTGTGCTTGTGGAAAATAGTGTATTGAAAGTAATTTGAAGTGCGTTTGTGGAAAATATTGGAATTAAGATTAAATTTTCAAATCTGCCTGAGAATAAAATGTACAAAATAATACATTTGAAGGAATAAGGTTATTCTATGTGCCAAATTGCTGCTAAAGTACCATGTGGCCTTTCTACTGTTGTGAGAACTTTGAAAAGATTTTCTGAAACAAATTTTATTGCGGACAGGGGGCGATCAGGACGACCAAGAAAAACATCTTTACGTAAAGACAGGTTATTGCACAGAACTTCACTTTCAAACAGAAAGGTTAATTCCTCGCAAATTTTGAAACAATGGACTTTGACATCAAATGTGGGTGTGTGCCCAAGAACTGTTAGAGGAAGACTGCTGGAAATTGGGTTACGAAGCTGTAAAGCGCACCCAAAACCATTACTGACTGAATTTCATCGCAAGAGGCGATTGACGTGGGCAAGGGAACATTCATTATGGACTATTAAAGACTGAGAAAAGGTAATATTTAGTGACGAGAGTCAGTTTTGTATTTCTGGCAATCAAAGTAGTGCCTATACAAGACGACGCACTCATGAGAAATTCAGCCCTCAGTGTCTGAAGCCCACAGTAAAGTACCCGACAAAAGTGATGGTATGGATTTGCA
This sequence comes from Trichonephila clavata, assembly GCA_019973975.1. Lineage (NCBI taxonomy): Eukaryota > Metazoa > Arthropoda > Arachnida > Araneae > Nephilidae > Trichonephila > Trichonephila clavata. Next base: position 27,377 of record BMAO01001988.1, read on the forward strand.
TGTCTTCTCATGGTGTTGGAAGACTTCACATCGTTAGCGGATGAGTGAAAGCCATGGATTACATTGAAATACTACGAAATAAATTGCTAGAAACTGCGAGAGATCTTTTTGGGAATCAGTCATGGATTTTTCAGGACGATAACGCCCCTTGTCATCGTGCAAAGGTAGTCCAGAAATGGTTGAAAGACCATACTGTGAATAGAATGAACTGGTCAGGACAGTCTCCCGACCTTAATCCGATAGAGAACTTATGGTTTAAAATTGGTTATGAAATTTCGAAGAAAAAACCTTCAAACAAACGAGAATTAATTGAAGCTTTAATATTTTCCTTCAACCATATTGTCACGAAAGATCTTCTTTTGAAATTCGTGCATTCCATGCCAAAAAGATGTAGAGCCATAATTAAAGCAAACGGCTGGCCCATAAAATATTTATTTTCTAACATGTGAAAGCAATGTAATTTTCAAAATGCTTATTAAATGTACCGTATTTGTCAATTTTCGTGTTATTTTTCTTTGCATATTATGTTATTCTATACTGTTTTATTCTGCACATATTTCACATTATTGTATTCAGGCAGCTTTACTACAAAAAAAAATATTTTAGTCATTAAGAAACTAGTAGTAGATTTGAAATCAGCATAAAAAAATACATTAAAATCAATAACAATATTTAAGATAATGCGATAATTTCACAACGAAAAATGAAGTCAAACACAAAAATTACGCTAAAAAATGAGTGTGTTCAGGACTTTTTCCCGCCTCTGTATATAAGGACAGTGATATTGTACACACACAGATGCACACACTTACCATATATATAAATATATATATATATATATATATATATATTTATATATATATATATATATTATTATTATTATTATTATTAGACATATTTATCTTAACCATTAAGCCCGTAAAATTTCAATTTAAAGTGCATATCATTTTCTGTATTAAAAAGATAAAAGAAGTATATAGTAATATAATTTAAGGTACGCATAATCCCTAATCCATCAAACTCATCTTAAGCTTATTAACTTTCATACAGACAGATAATACGATACTAATTTTCTAAGCTTTATAAATGTGGAATTTAGTTTGATATATTGCTGGAAAATCTTAAAACTGAAAGTTGTATATATTTACTGCTTTTGTTTGAAAGTAAACTTTAATACTATAGTTTCTAGAAGATAAAAAAGACTTTTATTTTGATTTCCTATTTGTATTGTGGCTGTCTTAGCTGAGACCGTATTTACAAAGTGACCAAGAAGTCATTAATTCGAGCTCTAGAGTGCCTGAAGACCAACAGTCTAGTGATACCCATGCATGTTAAATCTTTCATGGCTCATTGTCCCCCCGTTGGCAAGGTGGGAAATTTTGGAGAGTGGCTTGGCAGTACAGATGTCGATTTCATCACTGGACCGTCGATCAAAATTACAAATTACCGTCACCAATAGATCTCGTATTGCAATAGGGCAACACAGTTAATATAAAATCAAATTCATAGGATATCTCCTGCATTAACTTGTTTAGCGCTTCTCAAATTTTGGAGTGCACCACCTGAGAGGGGGCATGGCAACCCTACGTGAGATGTGCTAGCATATAAAAAAAGTCCAAAATGGAAGATGATTTTAAAAAATTACTCAAAACAAGCAAAAAAAAATACAATTTGATACATTTACAGTGATACAATACACGTATAAATGTATCAGTACTGCGCAATGCATTTGATAAGTAATTTATCAATACTAAGTTAAGAACATGTTTCAGACTTATGAGTGGGTTGTATGGGGTTATCATATAAAAAATTTAATACTACCTTGTTAACTTGTGTGGCTTTTTATTAGAGTCGTATTGTAGCCTAACGTCACAGTACATTATTATTAAAACTAAATTCAGTGGCTGCCCATGAGAGCCAAGGCCTACTGTGTCCATCTCAGTATACGCGACCATTGGGCGCTAACGTGCATGAGCAGATGCCCCGATCAGGTGGTCAGTCTGAAGTGACACCCCGATGTTGTTAGTCCCCAAGAAAGCTTCGTACTCATTTATTGGGCCCACTGAAGAGATAAAAGCCTGAGCTGACCTTGCCCAGCTCTAGGACAGAACTCCGGACCTGTGGCGTGGAAGCACGACAAGCTACCACTCAGCCACTGGGCCTAGTACTGTATTAAATGGTTCTATATATTGTTATTTTAAAGAGAGGGATGAAATGAAAAGATGCGATGAAAATTATGAATAAAAATTGGGTCCCAAGCATTGAAAGTTTGAGAAGCTCTGAACTAGGTTAAAAAATAAGTAATAGTAAACTCTAATATTTCTATCTTAAAGGTGGGATTCCTACATTTTCTAACATGTGACTTACGTTTACGAATACCAATGAGAATTCAAAAAGTAGATCATCTTTGCTTTCTAAAATGTAACCTACTCTTAAGTATCGAAAGAAAAAAAAAGAACTTTAAAAATTATCTGAAAATTACTTTTGGAGAAACACATGCTATCCATAATGATAATTTAAAATGTATGGGGAATCATAGATTTTTATATAGTATTTATTCATCACAGCATATATCGCAGAAATGCATTTAATTTTCTACAAATGCAAATAATTGTATATTCAGCATATTTGTGTGTGAACTTTGATAAGATATTTTATTGTATAATCTCGATTTCACGTATGGCTAAATACAAAAAAGTGGGAATGACTAAAAATACTTGATTTTTCGAGATTTAAAAACGTTTCTTACAAGCTTTTTATATTACGTATAATGAAGTAAAAATTTGTCCTAAATTTTACAAATGGATAAATAAATGAATAAAACATCGACGTTCGATTTATAAAGGTATTTTGAATATGTACGTAGAATTTTATTATGACCAGTCTTAAATCAGAATTGTGTCTTATAACAGAAAAATCTAAATGTAAATTAACAAAAGATGAATTCGGAAATCATGGAATCATATTTTATAAATAATAATAATACTAAATAAATTAAAAACAAAAATTATATAATAAGGAATTGAGATTAAAACATTTGTATGCTTTCTAAAATTATGTAATATTTTTAACGCAATATTAACTCCATCACAGAATATTATAAACTAGCTGCATGGCCCGGCGCTGTACGGGCATTTACGAGTGTATAACTTTATATGCCCAGAGAAATTTCCCCTTTCCCCTAGGTATCAGCATTTCCTGGTGTATGTGTGGGATTTTTGTATCAATGTCACTAAATTTCCCTCTTTTGAAATATCTTCCAACTCTTTACTCCATTGGGTGGGTATGTTTTTCCTCCGCTTAGCCTGGTGTTGCACGGTCTTTTTGAGAGTATAACTTTATCCCAATGAAATTTTCTTTTTCCCCTCTAAATGCCCGCACTTCTGGGTGAGAGTGTATGCGCGATGTGTGTGTCTTCTATACTTATGTCATTAAAATTATTTTTTTCCGAAATGTATTTAATTTTTTCCTTTATACAGACAGGTTTCTTTTCCCTCGGTTAAGCCCGGAGTAACACGGGCTTTTTCATGCTTATAGCTCTTTTTCCCCCATTGATAAAGTCTTTCTTTAAATTTATATTTTTGATTTCTCAGTTACAAAACAAATCTAGTTTTATCCACAAGAAAAAAAAGATACAGTATGATTTTACTACTAAATAACTAATTTTGTAATGAATAATAATTTTAAAATTCTTTCATGCATTCTTTCAAAAGAAGTGAAACATAACAGTTTATAATACAGTCATTTCATAATGTCTATAAATATTTACTTAGAATTTCTTCAAAGAGCAAAACGCTTACACTAAGACAGCTAATCCCAGTATTTTTAACACCGAAAGTTTCTATTTAGTGTTTTGTCTACCTTTCCGCTCAATTTAGTAATGTTATTTCTTCTTTATTTATACAAAATTATATTAATGGAAAAAACCTTAAATATTTTTGTTTCTAAAATTAAATAAGAATTTCTAATGAAAAATATTTAAAAGTAATATTAAAAATTTATCTAAAGGATATTTTAAAGCTCTTTTAAACTTAACTCGATTCGTGAATTCTCTTAATAATTTGGTATGGAACAACTTATATAACAACCAACTTTTTAAGAATTAAAAAGTGTGATGTAATGCTAATAGTTTAAAACGCAACATTAATCAGTTTAAATATTTTTTAGAAATTTTTCACACAAAAGAAATAAATTATTTTTTTGTTTTCATTTGTAATCTGATTCTGAACAGCAGTTATTACATAAACGCTTAATTCTGAAAGATACATATGCTATGTCATACAATAATGACTGATAGATTTTGAATTTAAGAATTTCTTGTTTTGAACCAAAATGGCACTTTTAATTTTGAGATATCAAAACAGTCTATGAACTTTAATACATTATCCAATTCAAATTTCGTTACAAAACAAAAATAAAAAGCTGACTTTCTTAATACAGTTTTTTTTTCAGATCTATGCATCAACCTTGAATTTCAGCATTATATTTTATAAACAATAAGTATATTTTTTCATTCACATATTGTTTGAATTTGCTTTTAAGATGCAAATAAAAATCAAATATGACAGCGAAATATTCTTTTTAAAATCTCAAAATAATGCACAACATCAGTGAGCATAACCTAAAATATAATATATAAGGATATGGAAGTTTATAAGTTAATAGAATATTCCAAAAATAAACAAATACATCAACAGTGATCCCAGGTGCGAGAAAGAGGTACAAAACGAATTTTCTAGATTTCTTGGGGAACATCTGGCTCTTTTAAATGTTCCAGCGTAGTGGTCACTCCAGGGATTCAAGAGATCAAAGCAGTAAAAATGGCACCTATCAAACAATGATTTCGAAGATAAAAGCCAAGGTCTCGAAAACATAGTTTCTCCATTCCGGTTTGGCTTCCAGCCATGTTAAGCCTAAGGCGTTTTTTAGAAGCAATTGAATATGTAGAGCATAAAAAATTATAGCTAAGGGGGAAATGTTGAAATATTTTTACAGAGTTCTTTGCCAACTGTAACTTTTGTACATTAAAAATAGTCAATAAAAGAAAAACAAAATATTGTTCTATTTCAAATTCTTCAAAATGCGTATTACAAACGTATTTGAATTAGAGGGAGTATTTTTGTGATGAAAAAAATGTCCTCAAATGCAATCTTTTTTTATTTATTCAAATGTGGAATCACTAATTTTAAATGTGAATATTTTGAAAAACATAAAAAAGAATTTCTACTTTATTCGTTAGTATATAAGTAGTTATGGAGAAAACAAAGTTATGATGTTTTTTTTTCATAATTATATTAATTAAGGTTATTTACTAAATATAATTTAGTTTATTTAGATTTAACTACAATTTTAATAGCAAATTTTCCTAAGTAATCGAATATCTATAAACCTTAAAATGCACTAATTGCAATTTCTTTTTGTCATGGACATTTCACATCCTATTTACTATTGGTATGTCACTGGGCATTTATCAGTTTTTTACATGTTGTATATATATATCTTAGCTTATTTTTGGACCAATAGCCGGCAGGGGGCGTGGTTGGTTTGTCGCTGGCCTTCTGTACCCCAAATTTCGGGTTCGACGAACGGCTCGAGTCGGTGGATTTTCGTGATGCAGAAAATCGACAGCAGCCATGTCGTATGATTATACGGCATGTAAAAGATCCCTAGAGCGTCTGTTTGGCTTGGGCACTCTCGTCAAAATTAAATCTTGGTACAGACTCGCATCGTCAGAGCTCAGGTGTCTCTATCTGAGGAGGAAACTGGGCGTCAAAATTACCTGCGATGATTGGTATCCGCCTATATGGCGCAGCAGAGTGATAAGAGAAAGAGTGATAAAGCTTCTAAAGAGTGATACCAGCTTCTGGGGATGTATTAGGTATGCAATGGTAAAAATACGAATCCGCAACCCCATTCGACAAAAAAAATAATCGGTTGTTTTTCCTTTTCAAAGTTTCAAATGGATTTCGTAAGCAAAAATATTAAAGAACGCAATTAAAAATTTTATTTTTAGCCAAACTACTGCATAAAATTCCATTTAATGTTCTTCTCTATCAAGTTCATTGGCTATAACGTTTCTTCATTGAGTCTAAAATTTGAAACGTATTTCAACAAAAATTGAGGGTCAAGTTTACGTATTTAACTCTGTGAGATAAATTATATTTATTCTAAAGATTGGGCCGGCATTATAGACAATAAAAAGTGAAGAAACTTCAACATTGGATAGTAGATACAATTATGTGATTTTTTGTAAATGGCCTTTGAATAATAATAACATTTCTTTGGGTTAACACTTTTATTCGTTTCTATTTCTCAATGATTCCAGATTAAAAATGACAAATTTAAATAAAGTTTAGTGAGTGATTTTGCTTATAATTATTAAAAAAAAATATTTTGGTGCATATATGCTTTTTAAAGAAATTGAATCAAATAATTTGATTTCTGTAATATCTTTCTTATTACATAACTTCATTTTCTTAAAAATTCAATTTAAATTTCTTTTTTTTCACATTATCTTAGTCTTCAAGTAAACATTATAAGCATCTATTTTCACTAATTCACGATTAGACTGTTGCCTAAATCATGAGTAATTAATAGTTCATTTCAATCTAATCTTAATATGAATTATTTTAATTTTCTTATAAAATGCTCAATTTTAATTAAGTTCGTATTAAAAACTGATTTAAATTATTTGCTTTTTAAAAGGAATTAGTCAAGAAATAAACTGTTTTCTTTGATTTTTAATTATTTACTTTCTAAAACTAAATAAATATATTAAAATTCTTGATACACTTATTTAAAAAAAATACATTCAAAATAATTTAAATTATAAAATGAATTAGTGTTGACAAATTTATCACGTTCGTGTGAATTTTTCTTTTCCCTTTTGTCCCATCAAAATACAATCAACCTAATTTCGAAATTACTTAAAGGGGCATGGAACCCATGCCAGTCTGCAAGAATGCAATTTGCAAGAATGCGAACTCAAGTAAAAATGTACAATTTTTAAAGTTAGAAAAGCGTAAGGAAAGATATTTTACATTCCATGAATCACATTCATTAACGGAACAATGATGCTCACATTTCTTTTCTATGGATGAAGAGGGCACCTACGAATCAATACTCTTTTTCTGCTCTAAATAAGAGCTAACGAAGCCTGTTATTTGTGAATTGCGGAGATTCCTGTTAACTTTTATCAATCTTTTTCCCCCTTGACAGCCAATGTGAGTCATTTAAACTTATTGTTTCCATGTCATGTATCTTGTTCGCACAATGAAATTTTATTTCAAAAGAAACACGAATTGAAGTTTTTATTGCCGTCCTTCAGAAAGGAAATCTAATTCTCAAATGGATGAGCTATCATTTTCAAATGGAATATTTTTTTTTTCTTTTCTCTTGTCCTGTTCCACTTATGACATTCATTTAAGTATTTGGAATGTCTTTTTTGTGAAGAGTCTGATATCACTATTTTAAGTGATGCGCCGTCTGTACGCAGTTTCAAATTCCTTTTTGAAAAGAAGAACAGTATAAGTGTCAAAAATGTTCCAAATCTTTTAAGATACATAAATTTTTATACACATTATATTAAAATATAAATTCCTAGAAAGTCAATGCATTTATTGAAATAATTGCCTTAGAGCAGTATTTAGAAGAATTGTCAAAAGAACTATCAGAAATAAAAACAGAATTATTTGCAAGTGTTTTAATGAAAAAGTTCCTTTCATTTATAATTAAATATCATCACATTCATCTTACTTATAAGTAATTCAATACAATATTTTATTTTATGTTTTTATAAGGTCCTCTTCTAAAATGACTGTATACTACAGTTACTAAAATTTTAAATTTAAACATTTGGTTTAAAGTACTTTTTTCATATTTTTAACGTCTACAAATGATAATATGTGTTTAATAAAGAGTCATCGAAATATTTTTAAATGAAAACTAACCTGAAAATACAATACACAATACCAAAGAAAAATTTAATGAATTTTAATTAAAAAAATACTTGAAATTTAAATATTTATTTATTTTTAGCTTCAGGCACTACACTACCATTTTACCTTACCTTCCAAAATAACTTCGTTCTAAAATTACTCTCTACCAATTTTTAATACATTCACAAAATTTTCTTTCCACTTTTTTTATATTTATGTGGGAAAAATCACCGCATTATTTGTTTTAAACCTCGACTTGAAAAATTACAATCATCGAGTGAATTTCAATTCCCTTTTTAGAGTTAAATTTAAATATTCATTTATTTTTTAGCATCAGGCACCACGTTACCCTTCTTCAAAAACAATGATTATATATATACCTTGATAATGCATCTGATAAATGCATGCTATTAAATTCAAAATTAATGTAATATATGCTCAAATGGCAATATAAAACAAATTAGATGTATAGTATTATTGCTTCACTCTTAAACTACTTACAAAAATATAACGTATGCTACATATATATATATATATTTAAAAATTTAAAAATTTAAATAATGATACTTTTTTTTCCTTTTTAAACCATCACATCACTTATTTTCACCTAAGTTCTACCGATAGGAAAATAACTGCCTTTATTAAAGTATCTTGAGATCATTATGACAGGAGCTAGGAAAATTATTCCGATTCACTTATTACACAATCGATATTTATAAATATTTATCTTGAGGCATTGTGACTCTTCAATGTGTTGCCGTATTATTTGCGTCGTATGACAGAGGAAGACCGATTGGTTCTAACTGATATTGTGATAACTTATTCCAGTCTTCAGGTGGAGAATGTACGGCAAGACAAAATTAAATGTTCTAGAGATAATGAATTCATGGATGAGAATGTAATTTTAATACTACTTAAATAATAGAGCGCATGCATTATCAAAACTTATAATTTGTTCCAATATCTGTATTTACCTCACGTACATCAAACGTAATCGATTCATTTAAGTTTTAGATTTTTTTTACTTGTAACCTATGTATATATGTATTACATATAACGTTTTTTGTGCTTAAAATACTTAACATACTAAAAATACTTAAAATACAAATACAGAATTGTAAAAATTTAATTTTTCTAGGAAAAGTTTTAATCTTTTGAAGTGATTTTAAAATGCTACTCCTCCTACAATAATTGAAGTACACACAAACAATTTGATTTGCATGTACGCCAAACTATGTATAGCAAAAGTTAGTATAGACTTTGTCATAACATGATATGCATTCATAAAATACTTTTTTTAAGAATACGTATTCAAAATTCCACAGAAAGTGTATAAACTTTAATTCAGCTATTTCTAAAAAAATAAATATTGCTTTGATTCAAGCATGCACACCAACATTTGCTACATGAGCTATTTGCAATTGTTGGAAAAATTACCAAAGCATATGCCACAGAAAAAAAACTTAGCATTTTAAATAAAGATGAAATATAGTTTGTGAATAAAAACGAACAGATTAAGTATCACACCTCTGATTTTTTTTTAAATTTAGGTATTTCAAATTTTGGAGATTATAAATAGTAGGAAAAAAAATTTACAATTTAGACCAAAATTATCACAATTTAGGATATAAAAACGTATTTGAATTTGTGGCCAATTTGTGTCAAATAAATCGTACTGTGACCCTTAAGCGTGTATATTTTGAAAACATTCATATAATGCTGTTCCATCATGTAACAGTTTCCTTTTGAAATCAAAGTTACTTTTATGGGCTCAAATATCATTCTATAAAATTGTAAGAAGTACAAAAACTAAAATTTTAAAATATTCCCTGATCTACAGAGAATAGAGCTAGTTTTGCAAATCATGGAGGGGAAAAAAAGGATTTGTTGCATTTGATCCACGATGTTTTATTCAGTACGCATTTACAAAACAAAATGGACCTCATTTTATTTATACGCACACTATATTTGAAAAAAAAAACCATAAACACGTCATAAATATTTACAGAAACGTTCTCCTTGATCATACACGACAAAATCTCTCTCTGCATATACCTTTGCACAGGAGGGGAAAGGGTCTAGTACAATAATATGCAAACATTATAAGAAAAATCTGAATTACAAGCGCTTATACTGATAGTGAGCCGCTAAGCGGCTTTGGGATTTCTCAATATCCGGAAAATTTCTTAAAAGAAATAAAATATTTGTTAGAATATGAGAAAAATATTGCTTTAAGATTAGGTGAAAAAAATACTGAATATTAAGAGATTCGGCTACCCTAAAATTGTGAGTTTTGTCAGAAGTTTACAATTTTTTTATGATTTTATTTTATAGGCCATCCATTAGCTTCATAAAAATACCAATTTTATTATTTTCCTTTCACTAGAACAAAAACTGCAAGTGATTTAGTAAAAATAGATGTCATTACTTTAAGCCAGATGTCATATTTTAAAACGCGTTTTACTCGAAATGTATTTTTTTTTTAAAAATGCTCAAACGCGGGGACAGCAATTACTAAAAAAACTTTGAAAATAACTAACTGTGTGTGAAATTTTTTGTGTATTTTCTGTACAAAGTAGAATTGTTTTAATCTTCAGATTTATTAATTACTGTTTTATTACAAAGTTTACAGTCTCTTATGTGAATATAAGCACTGCTTCTTAAGCAATTTTACATAATGATTAAGATAAAGAGCTCTAATTTTTGTAAAAATTAAAATATCTCTTATCCTGAAAGTGATTTCAAAAAGGAATAACATAACAAAACATCAGAATTGAAAAAATTGAAAATTTTTTCATATACTTTTGGTACAGAATGGGCCCCGTTTATGTTATTTTTTGGTAAATTTTTACCAGTTTTTTCCCATTTTAGTAATAACAATTTTTTTATCTTCCTAATTTTAGCATATTTTTTCTATGCACATATCTCACATTTAAAAAAATAAGTTATCACAAGTAGTTGGATACCTTAAGAATATGAGTAAGCCCAACATAAAGAAAGAAATAAGATCATGTATTTTTTATCCCTTATATTAATATTATTTTTAGACAATAGGATAAAAGAGAGGTAGTTATCAAACACTTATCACTTCTATCTCCTCGAAAAACATGTTAATTCAGCTAGCATTATAAATTGTCTTAGATTTTTTTTAAAACTTTCCTGAAAGGATACCGTTAGTTTTTGTTTTTTTTTTGCTATCAGGAACAGGAAGTAAAAGTTTATAGACTTTAAATAAATTACAAAATATATTTCTGTTAAACAATATCATTAAACATATCATACAATTAACAGAAAATTTTCTATGATACATGCATACACAGAAATGTCATGGAAATGAATAAAATGAAAGGAAAGATTAATTGCAGTGAACTGAAAAAAATTAGTTAGCTGTTTTAAAACTATAAGTGTTTACTAAAAAATTCAATCTGAAAGCCTAACAGGTCAAACAGAATTCTGTTTAAAACAGAGCTAATTTTTGAACTCATTTTATAAAGTAAAAGATTATGAAAACAGAAAAAAAGATCATTAAATGAAAATATAATTAAAAAAATATTTGCTACCAGTTTTACGTATTCCAAAAATTTAATTGATTAGTGTTCCTTCTGGAATTATAAATTGATATTAGAATATTTCACAAGAAGCGATATAAAATCATTTATTACTTTCTTAATACGATCGTCTGAAGAAGTTAATTAACTAAATATAAAAGATATGCAAATGTTATCAGCTCAGATATCTTAAATCACATCATGTTTGCTTAATGATTTTTTATTAATAAATCTTTATAATATTCATCTATTGAAAAGTCTTTTGAACTTCGTGAATCGATAATTAAGCACTAACCTTTTTTAAATATCATGATCCTCTTGATATTCTTTCCTTTTCTTTTTATAAGCAGAGATTCCTTTTTCTCTGTGGATTCCCATTAATTTACGTTTAAAATTCTGAAAGACACAGGTGAAGTTGTTTTGAAAGAAAACTTTTAGGTAAGAACAAATCATTGATTAATGAATGAATATTGTGCTTAGGAAAAAGAAAAGTTTATCATGATAAATGCCCTATGCTGATAGTTTTAGAAATACGGTACTGTTTTGACTAAGAGCAGGACAAAATTGAATGATAACATGAAAAAAATTGATGCTAAGTGTACTGTCCACTAATTTCAACTAGATACTTCTTTGGTGACCGTTCTGTAAAGACGTGCTCTAATTATAGTGAGATTATACGATGGAGAATCGGAAAATAATTTTCCCCTTGTTAGAGTTAAGTATGAAAGTCAACGCAAAGAATGAGACATTAAACATAAGATATAGCTTTATTTTTCCACATAACTACCAAGTACATATAGACATTTGTCATTCCGCTTGATAAGCTTCAAAAACCCTTGTAGGAAAACTCAAGGCCTTGCAACGGAAGAAGCGTTTATTTTTGCGTTGACTTTTTGGAGGTTGGAACCATTCATGCTTCGTGGTACTGTGACATCCTGTAAAAATTGAAAGAGGATATTTGGAAAAAGCATTATGCTGTTGGATGTCAATATTAGACTATACTCGGTGACGGCAAAGCAAAGTCACATTGCAACTATTGGTTGAGAGCACCTATTACTACCACTATATTCCCCTGATCTTGCCCCAAGGGACTTTCATCTGTTTCCGATTTTTAAGAAGAATCTTGCCTGAAGGCGCTTTGGAAGCAATTCTGCAGTCAATAAATCCGTGATATGCTTATTCCGTTTGCAAAGCCCTCAGTTTTTCCTGGAGAGCTTTTTGAAGCTTCTTAAGCGGTATGACAAGTTTCTCAATGTACTTGGTAATTATGCATAAAAGTAAAGTTGTGTCTCATTCTATATTCTGACTTTCATACACAACTCTGACCACAGTCGACTTGGGAAACTGTTTTACAACTTACTTTCGTATGTATAACTGTACCTATAGTCCATTAAGGTGATCAGTGTATTAAGGTATTTTGTTATTTCTCATAATTCAAACAAGCAATAATGTTGCTCCTCCAGGCAGATCAAAGGTCGTGAATTCAAAGAGTTAAAATGAAATATATGTAATGGAGCAACAAAAAAAAACACGTACATTATATTTTATTTCTGCAATACGCGATGTCTGCCTTAAACATATTTTCAATGTTGCAAAAAGCTCTTAAAGATTGCTGCTGATTAAAAATCAGTATTTGATCAATGTAAAACTTTAAAGTGTGCACACTGCTTTATTTATTTTTTGTGATGTTGTGTTCAGAAGCACATAGCCAGAAAGTAAATTAAGATTATTGTTTCAGTGTTTTGGAATCGTGTATCGCAATAACAACATTCAGAATAATCAAGCTGTTACGGATTAGATTTTTATAAAATGGATAGAGAAATTTGTTGTAGTACCGTTCGCTTGAAAGAAATAAAAACTTTTATTGGTTTAATCTTGCTAGAATTAAGTTCAGAAGTAACATTTTGATAAATGTTAACTACATTATGCTGAATTATTTGAACATAAACGTTTGTCTTTCTCTTGGCTTGTTTTTGGATGTTTATAACAAAGTAAGACCCTCTTGCATGTAAAATTTCAAACATTAATGAGTTTATCTTACATTTTAACCTTGAGTAAGAGAGCCATTCACTTACTTAAAATATCCAAGTGATTGCGTGAAAAAGTTCATTTAAAACGGTAAAAACAGGGTTTCTATTACTCCGGTTATATTCTCTCGCAGTAATGGAGCCTGGTTACCACGACATTATTATTTGTAAGTTCTTTGACAAAATATCAAATAAATACGAATCAAGACACTTAATTTTCCCTTGACATAACCCCGTTTGATTTTATCTGATTCCACGAGTATAGCTATATCTTTGTGTTGGCCGTTATTACTCAATGAAGGGAAACCGATACACCACAATTTGAGGTAGTTTCACAAAATCAACTTTAATATATATTTTGATTATTAGAATAAAGCTTTGGCAGAGAAATATTCAAAACTGATAGCAATCCATGTTAAGTCCATTATAATAGGGAAAAAATGTAACATTCTAAGTACTGTTTTATTACAATATAATGTAATACATCAGTTCAATCAATGCCCAGTTTTCCATTTATGTATTTTAAATAATCAATGGATATCATTTTAATTTTCCATTTAATGTAAACACCTATTCATTGCTATTCAATATACTTTTAGGGATTGAAGTAGCCGATTAATCATGGTCACAATTAACCAATATTATTTTATTAGAGTGTTTTAGAAAGTGTATTTAAAACCTAGTTCCATTAACTACCTCCCTGTAGAGGATATGATAACCAGATATTTAAAATCTACACGTTAAGTAGAAATCTAGATAATGGGTTTCCAACTCAAAGGCATTCTCCAAATCACGTGACCAAGATTTAAAATATTAATGTACGAGTACTTCCCTCACACGATTCTTTAAATTGCGACGTTAGCAAAAAATCGAAACAACACGTTATTAGAACATAAAAAACTTTGATTAAAATTTATTTATTTAAATTGTTGTTTGCGCATTTTTGACATAATAAATAATTAACAGTTAAATTTTTCAACAGATTTTAAGATATAATTTTAAAAATTATTGCTAGTTATATTTTTAAATCTACTTCAATTTTTCCTCTTCGAAAAGAAACACCTAATCCAATATTTGTTCTAATTTAGAATTTATTGTTCCAAAAAATAAGCGTGAGTTTGTAATTTAAATTAAATTTAAAATTACGTGAGTGTAATGCTTCTAATGTTTACTAGAGGAAATCCTTCATTTTTTTACTGAGTTTTTCAGAAATTAAGTATACCTTTAACACGATTAGCAAGCACCAAAAGAATATTTTAATGCACTTCTTGAATGCAAAAGATTTGGAATGCTACATTTGATTACAGTAAAAAGCACAACTCTCACTCCGAGGAATCTCGGAGGGACCATTCCAGATCTAAGAATTGTAACAAGAAAACAAAATATCTGAGAACATTTTTCTTTCGGAACTTTATCTTGTTTCGGTAAGGTAATGACTTTTACTTCAAAAGGGGGCTTTAACTTTTCAAAGTAACATCTTTTATTTCACTGAAAATCCCTGGATAGTTCTTGGGTAATGAGCATCATCAAGGGTATTCTGATACGATTCGGTTCCTTCCTGCATTCAACTCCCCACTGGACAAATAGGAAGTAAGTAAATAGTTTGTTCATGGTCGGAAATAATCAGGAAATAATGTGACTAAAATCTACAAATGTCAGTATTTCTGTTTTTAAAGTAATAATTCTTAAGTCGGGAAAAGTTTGAATTTTGATGTATTGATTATAAAGATGCATACTTTTTATTCAGTTCTAGTTTAAAGCTTCCTTGTTCCTTGAGTTAATATTATTTTGAAAAGAATTTTTAGTTGCCACAGAATTTTATTTTTAATTTAACAGTGAAGTTGTAATTTATATTTTTAGATATAAAAATATTTTCACTACATTTTAAAATGTAAATGTTTTATTATATTTCACAATTGTGCTCCAAATTAAAAAAAAAATAATGGGAGAAATAAATGAATTGCAGTTTTAAAGCCTTGTAAAAAAAGAATTTTCAAATCAGTTAACAGTTTACTGATGTCACAATTTCTTAGAAGAATTATATCAGTTAATCAATTTATTTCAGTACGTAATTGTTTATGTAAAAAAATAAGGCATCATTCTGGGGTATTTTTGTGAATTTTGTCCTTCTAATAGCTGATTATTTATTTAAACATTTCCGAATATATTTTACTGAATAAAAATTAGCACGAGATAATTCTTAAAACTATACTTTGGTGATCAAGCATAATATTTCCTAAGGAAATCAAACCTGGTTTTTTAAGAAAATGTATCCAAAAATGTAAATTATTTTTCTTAAATAAATGTCTCCATTTTAAGCCATATTAAAACGAGCTTAATTTTAACCTCACAATAAAAAAAGGATTTATCAGAAACTACAAATTTGAATCTAAAAGGGAAACTTGACAATTTAAACGGATAAATATAAATGAGTGAATGAGAGAAAATCTGAATACACATTATAACACAAAAACAATAACATCGGTGCCTCTGAGATAAATAATTTAAAATAAATAAACAAAAATTAAATAAATTAAAATAAAACAAAGCATAATTGAACAGCGGTTTTTCCACTTAAGATTTCCCAGCCCCTTTTTAGGGGGTCCTTGTAGGTCTCTCATTTATTGCAAAGATTTCCCTCTTTTAAGACTCTAAAATGCCTCGTGAAAAAATTGAAAGATGTGTCATCGTAGACTAAATCATTGAACTGACTCCAATGCAAAACAAAAACAAAAAAAAAAACACTACTAGAATTTGTATTTTGATCAAAAATATCAATTTAGTTAGTTTGCAATATTTGTAATATTTCAGTTAGTTTGTTAGGACTTTGTAAAATTTTTTTAGATGTTTACTGTTTCCTCAAAGAAAAAAAAGTTGTTAAAAAGTTTATAAGTAGGAGAAGCAGTCTTCAGATTAATGAGGAATCTTCAAATCACTCATTCATGTGCTGAGAGTAGGGAGGGGTGTTTAAAATTTTGCGGATCCACAATTTCAGGCTAATTCGTAAGAAAAGAAAAAAAAATATGACAATTGTATTTTAAAGAAACTCTGTCATAGAGCATTTCATAAAAGATTGATTTTAGGACGATTCTAGAAAAGAAATTAAATAGACATTAAATAAAATCAAAAGCAGGTATCTCTAAAAGATTCTCATATTTACTTTGTTATTGTAATACTTTAATGTAACGTGTATTCATATTTCACGAAATTGTTCATAATGGATATCCTACTTTTATTTCTCAATTATTTATTAATTTTTACATTTCAAATTTTTAAGATGACTTTATTAACATTGCTTGAATTTTTCTTGAATCTGAGTTGGACTTCATTGATTTCCATATTAAGGCTTAATTAAATTTTTTTTTATGTTCGCCGTTTGGAATGTAAATTTCAATATATCCCACAGCTTTATTTCATTGGTTTAGTAACATCTTTGTGTTTTAGTTATATTCTTTATTTGCAGGCATATCTTACAAAATGAGAGGTACATAAACTATTTTTGCTATAATATGTGGAGTAAACCTACTTAATATTTAGATATTATATATAAATACTTGCTTTAATATAAAACTTATTAGAATAATCCTCAATAAGTGGAATGGAAGTTTATTGTTTCATCTGTTTTAATATACAGTAGGAAAAAATTTCCAAAAATAATATTCTCTTTTTTTGAATTTTCAGTAATAAGAGAAAAAACTAATATCATTTTACAAAACTTTTCCTAAAGCCTTGAATTTTTTTTAGTCAAAATATTTTCCTTGCATTACTATTCAATTCAAGATTTTTTTTTAAATAAATAAAAAGTGCATAATCTTTTTCGTCAAATTCCATTACGTTTTAACTTTTAAATCATGCTATAGAAGGTCATAAAAAGCTTATCACATTAAAAGGAAAATTTTGTGCTTTATTGTTTATTTTATTTCTTTCGTATGATTTTTCTCCTTTTGCTATATAAACTAGAAAAGTTTCTCAAGTTAAATAAATAACGTGAAAACTAAGTGTAAGTTGAACGGTATGGATTAAATACTCGTCTATATTCAAAAGAAGCAAAGTTTTATACTTATCTTGCTTCACATAAAAAGCAAGTTATTTTCCCCACTTTCAAATAATTTATTAAAGAAAAGTTTTTATTTTTCTTTGCGAACTGATATAACATTTCTAATAGAAGTAAGGCACGAAATGTTTTTGGGTGAGCAAATAACTTACAAATAAAATGAATTGAAGTTGATCTTACTACTTCTGCATTTTTTCATACCAATACAGGTTCATAAATATTTATAAGCATTTCTTATTAGATTTAAAAAGATTTTCAAAAGCAAGAAATGAAGTCAACTTACAATGCAATGAGTGGGAAATTTTTATATTTTCTCTTCCTTATGAATAAAATTGGTAACTAATATTTGGCTCAAAATGTATGCATTATATTCTTTTTTAAAATTCAAATGTTTAAAAACTGTGTTTTACAACATTTGCATCTATACATTTGCTTCTAAAATATTGGCTATCAGTATCCTAAGAAGAGACGTTTTAACTATGAAGAATTTGATTATAATGAAACATCACTCCTTTATGTTTTTCAAAGGCATTTTTACTTGAAAATAATATGCTGACCATAAAAAAGGAGTTTGATACTTACCGTTATTAAAACCATTATTTTACATTTATTTAAATATCATATAATCTTAATTAATTTTATTGTTCGATTCGTATTCGAAAGAAAAAAAAACGTATCCTGCAACACAATTTGCTATTAACTGTAGCACATTTAATCCTTACTACTATTTTTATTTGACACTTTTCACACACATTTTTACATTATGAAAAATTTTATTTCTTGCCGGAACACTTTTAAAATGTGCACTTATTATCTCGATCCGTCTTTCTATAAGTCAGCGTTTCTCAAACTGAGGGGCATGCCCTGTAGGGGGAGGGCTGATAACCCTGCGTGGGGGGTGCAAGCATACAAAAGAGGCGGAAATAAAATATTATTTTTAAAAAAAATATATTAATTTACTGAAAGGAAGCAAAACAAAATATATTCTGACATAATAAAAATACACGCTGTATTCTGTTCCAATTTAAAAATTAAAAAGAAAATGCCACGTAATACTTTTCTTATTACTTAAAAGTAACTTACTTAAAATATCTGTTACTTAAAAGTAACTTACTTAAAATATCTGTTACTTAAAAGTAACTTACTTAAAATATCTGTTACTTAAAAGTAACATATTCAAAATTTAATCTTATCTTGATATTTTGTGTGTAATACTTATCTTGATATTTTGTCAAAGTTGAATCATAGCTTTAGTGTTGAATACATTATTATTGCATTCAATACATTGTTATTTTATAAGAGGGACACGATGAAAATTATTGTAGAAAATTGGGTCTCAAATATTAAAAGTTTGAGAAGCACTGCAATAAGTGTATATTTTTTGCTACATATTTAAGTACTCAAATGCAGTTAACTTCAAATAGCCATTTTTTTGTTGATGCTCCATACATTAATGCGAAATATTTGTTTTATAAAAGAGCAATAGTTTTTTTGGTTTCCAGAATTAATATAAATACAGTAAAATCTTGAATTACGCGAATTCGGAATTGAGCGATTTTCAAGTCTTGTCGAGTCGTTTTATCTTTCCATCACCGATACTCAGGCAGAACCACTAATACCATCAGAACCTGATGAAATTGATAATTTGATTGAAGAAGTTGTTGATCTTGCCAGGTAAATAAATTTAGGAGTGGATAGTGATGATGTTCTAGAATTGTTGAATTTCCTCACAATCAGGACGTGACAATTGGTGAACTCACAGAAATGTATGGACAAGAGCAAGACACTGAAAGAATTTTCTTTAGGCTCAGTTCAAACAGAAGATCGAATGCTGGTGTAAGGAATTTGACAGAAGGCCACCGTTTAATTAAAAAAGAGTTAAAAATTTTAGAAAATACATATCCCAACGAAGAAAGTATTTTTTCAACGAAACCAAGAATAAAAAATATATTAGCATGCTACGAGGAAATTTTTCAGGGAAAATAAACTCTTTGAGTCGCGTCAAACTACTTGTTATATGTTGTGAAACCTTCCTAAATCAAAATAACTTTAGTTTACGATTTTGTATTTGTGTTATCAAAAATATTATTTAACGACTTAACTAGCCATCACTCACAGTCCCATCTATCACGTAAGCTTGAAGTATTACTGTAATTCAGTTTTAAGTAGTAACGTGTCTACACCAAGAATTCAAACCTGTTTCAGGCTCTGGTAGCATTCATTCATTCCCTTGCGGGAAACACACGACAACAACTACACACATCCACGTGTCTACAGTCTGCTCCTCTAAAATAGTACAAAAAGTATAATATTCATTGCAAAAAAGTGAGTTATGATTCCCTTAATTTTGTAATTTTGAATTCATACTATTGTTGAGCCCTCCAAGACAATGCGTGATAGTTAATATTTTTTTTATGCTCCATAGGTGAAAGAACCACAACTTCAAACCCCACAAAAACTGAACGTTATCGCATTCTGACCAATTAGAGAAGTCCTTACTGGAAATTATATGATTTTAAAAGCTACAATTTGACCATAACTATAAAGGGCTCAGATCTCAGGGAGGGGGACAAAAAAAAAGGTTTTTTTGAAATGTCATAGATGTACTCGTGTTACGTTTTTTGTCTTGCTGCTTGTTTTATGTTGTGGTCGTCAATACATGTGGATATTTTCATATATCAGGAGGAATAATCCTCAATTGTGCAACAACAGCAATTGGAAATAATAGTATCTTCATACCAGAATGACTTAAGCCAAGTCTGAAAGTATTACACACACATATTATATATATATATATATATAATTGTGATTTAAAATATATTTAAAAACCGTTGAAAAATAGCTTCAATAACAGTACCATTGTTAGTTGTCCCAACATTTCGATTTGTGTTCATTTCGAGCTTGAGTTCATCATTCAAAAAAGCTATGAGTAGCTTGGCTTCTAGCAAACTGAAATTAACTTTAAAATCATCACTCGAAATCATGGGAAGCAAACAATAATTAAAAAAAAGAGCAGAACCCCTTTTGGTATATGGTAAAAGTAAAAAATGCAGGAAATCTTCAATTTTTTTTAACCGTTTGATTCGGAGAAATGTATACGACCAACGAAATCACTGTTTGTTTATTTTGAAATAAGCATTATGCAGCACATATGTCCACACTATCTTGACTAACAATACCCAGTTCACTTGTTTGACGATAAGTAATATCCATATGTGTAGCCACAACATGTGAGTTGTTCTGTTTGCGATAGATCGCAACACCAGCTGCTCTGTGACCCGGTCGTTTAAATGGTACGCAGCAATCAAAGTTAGTTATCGAAACATGTTCTTCATTATCTAACCACGTCCCTGCCAACATAAGTTACGTACAATTTTGTGAAATAACATCGAAATCTGTTTAGTGAGCCCTCAGACTTTGACAATGGAGCGTAAGGATCACAAATTTATCCTGAGTCAAGTCTAATAAGACTTGCTGTTATGTGCGAAAAGGTTTTAGAGTCAAGCGTAAGCGAAACCGAGTTTTTGAATTAGAATCTTTTGAAATGCTAAATTTAACAATATAAAAAAGACTGGCGGCTTGATGGTTACTAGAGTTGAACCCCACGTGGATATATCTTTACAAAATCCAGCAACACAGGACTTGGCTTCTTCTCTGATCTTAAAGGGAGAAAACAAAACAAAAACAAAGATCCCACGGTCTAGACCACAGAGCGGGGGGGGGGGGGCGGAGCCCCTCCCGAATGAAGGGAAAAAAACAGAACTTCACTGCCAGGGTAGCGAAGAGACACCACCAAGCGCGCTGATTGGTCAAATTAAATAAAGCGCGCTTCCCCAACTTCCTGTTACATATTTCCGTCCCTTTTCACTAAATCACTCCCACAAATCTCCAGCAACCGAGAGGAAAGATGTTACACATCAAAATTCTTAATTAACTAATTTGTGATTTTCAATGAACTTTTATTACGCTGTTTTTGAAAATTATTCTCTCACTTTCTCGTTTAAACTTATTTTAACCCTTTGTAGTCTGTGCTAAATTAGATAATATTTTTTGATTGAGTTTTTATTTTAGTATTCATCAATTCAACATTTCATTTAATGTTAACTTATAAACATTATACTGACAAATACATTTAATTCTATTTGAAAATTAAATTAAGGCAAAAGGAACAATGTCAAAAGTATCTTTTTACATCTGTATTAATGTGGATATAGAACGATATATAGTTTTAATAAAACTTTCTCCGTAAGCATTTTGATTTCTTCCTTTGAAAATATTTACCTTTAATAATTTTACCCAATATTTGATCATTTTCATTTCATAGTAATTACTACAATTCTCTATGAATAATTGACTAACCAAAAGTATGAACAGCTTCTTGTTATATTAATATCCCCCCCTTAACTGTCGAATAGCAGCTTCGTGATTTGCTCCCGAGAACCATTGTTTTTCTCATAGGTGCGTGTTAGCATTATATTGAGGGGAGGGAGGAAAAGGCATAAATAAAGCAAATTATTTTCTGAAATATGTAAATCCTTCACAAACACTCCGTCAAGGTCATTTGATGTATTATAATGCCTTTGGAATAGTTATAGCAGCGCAAAGAAAAAAATCATATTTTGAAAGTTGTATATATACGCTAAAATAGTTAATGCACTAGCTGAGGGAGACGTATATATACGCCGGTGGCAGTGAAGGTGTTTATATTAGTTCATAATTCTATAGATTATGTAACAATGTCTAATTTTATTATAAATCATATATTAATAATTTAATTTATATGCCGATATTCCTATTAAATATATCAATATTTGAACCATCATTGTATTGTCAAGTTCGTCTAGTTAGATTCAATGAAAACACATTTATATGTATTTTTTTATTACTTTTGAAGCTATTCAGATTTATAAAACAAAGTGAAGAATGTAAGCTATTCATTAAGTATCAGACAATGGCGTCATTAATGAAAAGGTAAGGCTTATTAAACATAATCGGATTAGGAAACTGAATATCAGTTATATAAAAGAAACATGATGCATATTAAACTTTATTATAGTTTTTATCATTGAAGATTTGGAATGAAATTTCAATAGTGTTCTTCAATGAAAAATATTTTACATATTAAAGAGCATGTAGAAGTTGAGGTTATTGGTACCTAATCTTTAATTATTTTACGTTGTAAAACTTGTTTTATTCCAGTAAAATATTTGAATCATGAATTAATTTTTTATTTAAAAAATTTTCTAGAAGTATAATTAAGTAATTATACTTCACAAATTCAAACCGCCATTTAAGACATGTTTTTTTTGTTTGTTTAAACTTGTTTATTTACTAATCGATTGTTGTTAAGTAAAAATACTCCATCCCCCAGATTGGTTTTGTTTAATTATTTATTAAACCATGATTTTAAATTAATAAGCATGGATATATTTGATTCAAGATATATTTATATATTTCTACTGAAATATACATTTAAAAGAAAAATTAATTTATAGTGAATTCTGATATAAAATATACAAATGTTACTTTTTTGTAAATAGTTGTAAATAATTGTATATTTGCAATATATATCGAACTTTAATTAAACATATTTCTAGATATCATAAAATAAATTTTGGAACTGCAAAAATGTTTCTAATAAGCACTAAATTTTGAAATAACTTTCAAATGAACGCATATAACTGTGTCAAGCATTATTTTTAAATATCAAGCAACCAATTTATGAAAATCAATAATAATAACTCACTATTTAAGAAATATATTTTCAAGAAAAAGGGAGTGTATGAATTCTGCCTCATTTTTAATAAAAAAAATTGATAACACTGATTTTAAATAAAATAGTTAAAATCATATTAAATGATTTATTCGAATCCAAGGTAATTCTCTGTATAAAAGAAAATATGTTGAGAAAATTCGAAACACACCAGCCATTTCCTAAATTATTAGACGTTCTTAGGAGTTGCTATAGTACTTTCATCCATCTCAGACTGTCAAAAACGGAAAAAAAATCTCTCCTACTTGTTTTACTTTCTTGTGTTTATCTTTCCTTTGATTATATTTTCGTACAAAATTTATTTTTCCTGTTTTTTGTGTCAACGCTTAGAGAAGAGAGGGAGTTTTCTTTGTTTAAAAAAGTTTTAGTTTGTTACCTACAATATATCATCGAATCGTGACACAGTGCGGAAATGAGGTCAAGGAAAACAGCAAAGTTTTTGTGATGAAAAAATCTGTATCTTCTTATTTACTACAAAACATTATCCCCACTATTCTATCTACTTAAAAAATATTACATTACATATGAATTCCAATAGAAGATTTTATGATAGAGATTCAATTAATTCTCATAAATAGTAAATAAAACTTTAATTCTACAAATAAAGAAAAATCTGTTTTCCATCTGAACTCTCATTTCAGTAGAATTGTCTTTTATCACTTATTTTAAAAGAATTTACTTACATTAAAGTTAATGAACGGATGAAATTACAATATTTTTTTAATATTTAATTTTACATACATTTTTCAGCTGTCATCAACTCCTGCTTTTTTTAAACTGAAATTTGATCCAAGTGTGCATTTGCAATAGTGATATAGAAACTTTCACTTAATATTTACAGAAATTCTTAGATAATTGTTTTATTATAATCCAGTTGATTTAAGGTATCCGAACACGTTCAGAGTACTTTTTAACAAAGTAGCATACTAAAACATTATAAATGCTCTTTTAGGACTCAATGCCAATAAGTATTAACTATTTAACTATCAACATTTAAAATAAATTACCTGAATTTTACAAAAATCACAATTATAAGTGAAATTTTTGCAATATTTTTGAAAAACTTCAAAGCAGTTAAAAAAAAATAATAAACATATATTAGTAAAAGTATTACGAAAACAAACTAGATGCCTTTATCTAGAAAATATACGAAGATTTTAATTTCTTATTAAAATTTGAAAATTTTAGAGCTGATTTAGTAAACATTATAAGAAATGTTACATTTTTTATGAGACTATTATTTAAATAACAAGCCATAACTCAAAAAGTATTCATACAATAAGAAATATTTTAGTGCATTCTCTAGAAAATAACGTAAATATCAAGTTTAAAAAGTTTTATATAAATACATCCGTAATATTTTGAGTTATCAGATTCGCCATGATAGATTTTAAGCAATTAAAATGCCCATTTCTGGCAGATCAAAAACCCACTTCCGGTTTTTCTAACTGTATAAAATTGATTGTAACTTGGTCTCTAGGTAGTGTAGAAACAAAATAAAGTATATTTCGTAAAGTCAAAAAATAGCTCTATTCAATAAAGTAAAAAACCAAAATATCTGTCTTGACTGAATTTGGTCATTTTCAACGTGTTCGGATACCTTAAATTTTACATTTTCAGAATATTTTAATGTAAGGCGTTAAAAACACGCATTATTGATTTCAATATATTATTATTGTAAGAAAGGGGTGGGGGTGCGATTAAAATTATGATTGAATATTGGGTCGCAAACGTAGCAAGTTTGAGAACCACTGGAGAATTGCTTACGATGAGGCTGCTAACACTCTGTATTTTATACACTATGAACCTAGACAAAATAAGTTGAGAAAGGGGATAGTTGGATAACTGAGAACCTGTATATTAAAACATTTTAAGGGAAAAACATCCAGTTAAAAATTAAACAAGGAGTAGATATCCGTTAAATTTTTAATGTGTTTATTCACACTTCTTTGAATAATAAAATGAGTTGAAAATGTTTGGACTAGTTAAGTTATGTATTAAGTTTATTACGCTAAAATAATATATAGATAAAAAAATTAGTAGTTTTATAATATTAAAAATATGTGTATTATAATTAATGCAGAAAATAATAATGATCATATAGGTTCATAAATTTCCTACACTTTTAAATATTTTATTAGTTATTATAGAATAAGAAGATAATTTGAAAATAGAAGAATTTCTTTTGAAGGTTTGCAGTCCATAAATTTGTGTTTGGAACTGTATAATTGCTAAAATACTTTTGAAATTATGAAAATTCCAACACACATTAAATGCTATAAAAAATTCATACTAATTACCAATATTCACAAAATTGTCCGTCATAAGTATATTTCTACTTTATCTATTTTCTCGTAGACTAATTGCGCACATACTTAAATATACTTAAATTGTTTTTAATTTATGAACACTTATGGAGACACTTAAACTGAAATAATGCAGCAAATGCGTGCATAACTTAAATATTTAATAATAGACTTTGTTGCTTGAAAGAATGGTATAAAATGGAAGAATTAAAGATGTTTGTAAAATAAATAAGAAATACTAGCCCCAAATATTGGATCTCACAAATCAACTACTAAAACTCTGCATGACATCACTCACCTTCAAACAAATAAATTACATCGGAAGAGAAAAAAGTAGTAAATGATCTGAACTTCACTTTTCAAGAAACATGCGATTCACAATGATGCCTTAAGACACGCAATGGTCGATAGATTTTTATACAGACTCCAAAGGTAGCATATATCTTTCCCAATGCGTTACGTTTTCCCCAAATGCAAACGATTGCGTGTTTAGCGTATTTTCTATTTGCCAAGGTTTTGTTCTTTATCACGGATTCCCGCAAGGTTAAACTAAGAAATAAATGAAAAAGTAACATTATTCTCTCTTTCTGGATTTTTTATGGCTCAACATCCATTATATATATATATATATATATATATAAGCTTTGTTTTTATTATAAAGTAAGATAAAAGAGAAGTAAAATATTTTGCCCAGATTTTGTACAAATAGAGAAGTTGTATTTCAAAATATAAATGGATTATATCACAAATTGATTCGTTGTTTTTTAATATATGAGTCAATTAAAGAGCTTAAATTAATACAAAAAAATTTAGGAGATAAATTAAAATGAGCGAAATGCTAATTTGATTGGATATCTGGCACAGTAAAGCTCATGAAAGTATTATTCTAATATAAATCAGTGTTAACATAGATGAAAGGGTAATATTTTAAACTCAGCATGTTCTTAGTCGGTTTATAAATCTTAAGTTAAAAAAAAACTTTTGAAATAAAAGAAGCTGAGTGTGAAAAGAAGTAAATGATATAAATATCTAAATTTTGTTTTGTATGAATATGAACAAAACATACCCATAAGAAATAAAGAAAAAATCTTTAAAACAGTTTCAATGTAAAACACTAGCATGTAATTAAATTATTTGTACTTTTATTTGATAAATTTATAGCCTTCATTTTATGCGAGTTTTTGAAATAATGTGTTCTATATTTGGAAGTAAGGCCTCCCTTATAAAAGCTAATTCTGTCCTAAATGTATGAACCAAATTTCGTATGTTATTACTATACCTTGCATCGATTAGGACACTGAAACATTTATTCAATAACATATTAGTCATAAATTCTTCAGACTGAGCAAAATATATTTCTTAAAATTGAAATATAATAGTCCCGTTTAGGGCCAATCATAATATGCACCATACGATACTTAAAAATGCATAAGCTACTTTTTGTTATGTATGAACGTTATATTATTTATTAATATTACATTTACTATTTCATATTGTATATTAATTGACATTTCAATACACAGTTGCAGGCTTACATATGTGGAAACGTAAAATCATACTTGTGTTTGATTTCTAGGTACAGTATATGTTATATTTATTAATATATTGAACCATCTCGTATTACAAATCATATTTTTATAATATCTGTTTTACTTTAAAGCATATAGATATAGAGTGGACAACATGTTTTTGCTTACGAGTGACAATGGGGAACGGGTAATACGAGAGAGCCACACGTTTTTAAAATAATTGCATCATTATAAAAGACAATAAATGTAAGTTATACAAAATAGTGACAATTTTATTCAATTTATTTACTGTGCGCAAATTGCATACTATCTATGTATAGATGTATGCTCTTTTAATTTTAGAGTCAGTTCAATGAGACAGATGTACCCTCATTTTTTTTTTTAACATTTTTTTAAAAAAAACCTTAAGTGAAATTGCTTGTTGAAATTATCATAACAACCTTCAGTTAATGCCATCTTGTTGTTCTTGCATCTATATGTACTCCTGTGGATCTTCATACAAGAAAAACTTTGTTCAAAATTGTATGTCAACCAAAAAATAAAGAACACTTTCCCCGCAAATTTCTTCATACATGGAAATTTTCTGCAAACAAAGATTTATAAAAGTCAATTTCATAGAATCAAATATTTCCTTCACCCTTTGATCTGACTGGTCAGTAAGCTCAAACTGTAGCTTCTCATGTGCTGTATCAATATATTTAGGCATGGGAAAACAGAGCAAATTAAATTTAGACTCAACTTTCTTACAATCCTGAAAATTTCTTGTAAACTCATCCTCCAAACTCTGAAGATCATCTCTTATTAGAAACACTTTCAGTTATTTTGTTTTCCTTATAAAGGTATTCTGTTTGTCTAATAGTAAAACCATGCACGAGAAACTCTGATAAAAACGGTTTTTCTGATTGTCTCAGCAGTTCACAAAATGACTCTTTAAGGCCGATAGTTGCCTACCCCTTATAAAGATCATGTTCTATATTTTCATAAAAAAATATACTTGATGTAAGTCATTTTATATGTGCTTAAATTCCGAAATAAATTTAACTTATTTTAAAACATTTATAGTATGCAGGTAAAATTGACTGTAATAAGTGCAATTAATCGTAATTGTAATTGATATAAAAAATTCGACAGTTTGCATTTCTAAAAAATTACAAAAACAGCTTGATTTTAAATTAAAAAAAAAGTTATCGTGAAATGAAATTTTTACTGAACAGTTGTGGATAAAGTAATTATTATTTAAAACGTTAATTATAATGAAATATCCAAGACATATGTAATTCATGAATTGGTATAAGTTTCTATTTAGTTATTATATTCATTTTCACCACAGATAAACAAAACGCAAATGATATACCCCAATATTATCATAAATATGAATGAATAATGTACTTGGTATTACACATTGTGGTAAATATAATCTGTAATTTAAAATGTCTATGACATTTTTTTAGTTTAAATTGCATTTTACTTATTTGTATGTCAACGAAAAAAATAAAGAACACTTTCCCCGCAAATTTCTTCATACATGGAAAATTTTCAGCAAAGATTTGTAAAAGTCAATTTTATAGCTACAAATATTTCCTTAATACTATTATATTACTAGTTAATAGCAATTTAATTCCGTATTTTTAAAAATATTTTATTTTTCATACTGTATTTTAAATTAAATTCAAATTTAATTCGCCTACAAATTAAAAATGAAAAATAAAATTTGTTAAGACATGTTAATAATAAGAAAATAAGACATGTTCTGCTATATTTAGTATATATATATAAATTCTAAATATAATTTTTTTAATAAACAGATGTATAATTTAGGTTTTATTAAACCTGTTTTTCATTAGAAATAAATAGTTATTTCAGTGAAACAGTTTTTAGAATATTTCGACGAAATTATTGTCAAATCCAAAGCATGGAATCAAATTCAATAACATAAGAATCAAAAAACATATGAGATATCGGGACGATGAAAACCATATTCCTCTTTCTAGATACAAATAAATAAATCATCAGTGATCTCAGGTGCTGGAGAATGATACAGAATAATATTTTTCCGGATTTCTGAGGGAACATCTGGTTTTCACAAAATGTTTTTTTCACACGCTGTATGGTCACTTCAAGGGCTTGACTGATCAAAAGCAGTGAAAAAGACATCTATCAAACAATGATTTCTATAACAAAAAATGTTGCTGAAAACAGAATTTTGCTGTTTCGGTTTGGCTTTGAGCCATGTTGTTGAGCGTATGAAATTTTTCTCATTCAGTGGAGTATGTAGAGCATAAGAAATTATAGCTGAGTCGAAAATGTTTAAAAGAAATTTTACGTACTATGTTAACGTGTGTCATCAATAACTTTTGAAAGTAAAACTATTATGATCACAAAATATAAATTTTGTTATATTTCAGGATTGTGTCTAACGTAAGCAATAACTGTATTTATTTCAAGAATCCTCACATCAAATAACAACAATAGTAATGTTTGAATATTAACTATTGAATATAGAACATGTAATAATTAAGTAATTACACAAGAATTAACAAAATAACATTTAGCTTGCTTATATAGATAATTCTAAATAAATGGGGAGAAAAAATTGTGAAATCAACTAGCTCTATGAATTTAGCAAAGTATATTAATCATATCATTTTTATATTTATAATATTTTACTATGTAAAAACTAATGCAAAAATGGAGATTTATATCTCAAATATATAATAGTGTACGAACATAAATACTGTATAAAAATACTTTCAATGATAACATATTTCTTTAAACATGATTATGGAAATATTCCATTAATTTGGAAGAAAATGTTTAGTATAATACTCAAAAATATTGTCCTTATTTACACTATTTTGATACGCAAGTAAAACAAACTACATCTATTTCAAAACATTTTAAGTGGTATATTTACTTTAAAATGCGACATATTTTTGTGGGATGAAATGTACGATTAAAGAAATTTGAATATCGAGCATTAAAAGGGAAAAATATCGCATACAAGTTTGTAATTAAAGATGCGTATATTTTTTTTTACAGTGAAATTTGGAAAAAAAAAAATTATACTTTAAATATGAATGATATAGCTATATTTTTAAAACGTAAATCTGAATTTTTAGACTTGGTCTACACATTTAAATTGCATATGTATTAATCAACATTATATTTTACAAATTAAAAGGCCTCAAAGATTAATTCTTAAAGAAACTTCAAATACATTTTTTTAAAATTTAAAACAAAAATTAAATTTTTGTACTGCAGCCAAAGCATATGAAAAAGTAAAGCTACTAAATATAAGAAATCATAAGAAACTAAAGTTATAAGACAAATAAAGTTAATAAAGTTTTGAACTGCTGCTTGGCAACATGCTTCAATTATATTAAAAAGCAGAGCCTGTTTCTGTTTTCTCTCAAAGTATACACAATTCTTAATATAGTACTAAAAAACTATCTAGTTTAATCTATCGTTTAGGTGTAATCTAATTCTTAGAATGACTCACCTCGATAAAACTATGTCCTCATCAGAAGAAAAAGAAATTCTTCATCCCCGAGGAGCATTTGAATTACAAAGCGGATGCTGATTTGACATGTAGGAATAACAAATAGACTAGTGATCGAACTTGTACACGGAATAGATCCGTACATCAAGAGTTCAGAAGTTCGAAGAATTGTTTCTCAACAACATGCCGAACTATAATGCCACAAATGTAGAAATAAATTATACTTATTTATTTTATTTCGTATTACTGTGTTTAATAATGAAATAAAGCATGTTTATATAATATTTTGCATTATATGTACATCTGTGTAAAAAAAAACATTTCAAGAAAAAAATGCACTCAATATATTTTAAAAATTACATTTATTAGCACTTAAATTCGTAAAGATAAACATATGAAGAACATATGAACATTTTAAGGAAATCATGTAAATAATGTTATTATTATGTTTTACATATAATTTGGAGATATGAAAAAAAGACTCACAAGTTCTCATCTCATAAAAATATTCATACTTACGTTATAAGTATCATTTAGAATTCGACATGCTGCTTTCAAATTAGAAACCTTTTAAGTCATCGGAAAAAAATGACAGAAGGATTTTTTCTTTCATTTGGTGTGAGTTATAGTAAATTAAAGCCCACGTAGCCAGTTATGTGTGCTGTATTTTTAAAGTAGTAAGTTGTTATTATTGAACTTACTTCTAAGAGACAGATTTGCAGTATTTATAAAGCAAAAACTAACTAAAAAATAGAAGACAAATATGTAGTGTTTTTGAGATATTGGATACGGAATTCCCGCATCACACACGCCGACATCATCGTGGGCGTGTTAAGTTCGGAATGCACAAAATTAATTTATGTTGATATATTTATTTATATTATGGTGTATTGGGATTCGCAGACGTAATTTGTTCAGTGAGTGAGTGAATATTAACTTAGCACTGTTCAGCTACACGAGGGCTTCTGGAGTAACGTGTTCAGAAGTAATAACACAGATAGGAGGTTTTATATAATGCATGCTTATTCTTTCTCAATTCATACATTAGAAATACTATTGCATGAAGCATATTCTATAAACTAGCTCCAATGAAATATAAACTTATCTTTAAATAAAGCGTCCACTAAAAATTCACTAAAGAGTATGTTCAAGAAAATCATCATTGGATCCCTTTCTAAATCGATCTTGCTGTGAAATTAGTAATACACTTTAAAATAATCAGTAAACGTGTAACCTCCATAGACAATTCGTGATATTTTCAGGTAACCTTCATTATCCTATCTTCAGATCTATTTGAATAATAATGCACATTCGTTTATATCACGGTTTCTTCACAAGGTGAAGTTCTCATATGAAGCAACCACATAAAGAGCAGAGTACACACAACAGAAATCAGTTATGTGAAAACACGGGAGACAAACAACTTTAATATTTAGTATAATAACGTGTATATGATTACTAACTTAAGAATTGTAATAAGTTTTGTCCTTCATGTGGTGTCTAGGCACAGTAAGGTGTATATATATTAAAAAGTAAGAAGCCTGCATCGCTATCTGAAGGCAAACAACAAAGTTAACTTTCCTAATAAAATACAAAGTAAAAATCCACTATAAGGTTGAAATAGAGGCAAACTACTACAAAAATATATCTTCCGCAGAATAAAGCTATAAACAAAATGCTTAAAATGCTGCATAGTTTGTCTGCAATTTCCAAAGCACTTGAAGTTAAGAAACACACAGAAAAAGATGGCCAGTTCGGCCAAAATTATATGATCTCGTCACACTAAATTATCTCGACTGTAATATGAGAATCGTATGAAATTGGAACGTTATATAACTACATAAGAAACATCATATTTGCTTGCAAGTATCACAAAAATAGGGATATTTCAGTGATGCTTTACGTTTAAGTCCGTTGTGTAGAGAAATGGTCTAATAAAGAATAATTGAAAAGATAATTTAATTTTCAGTAAATGTTTGTGTGGAAGTAATACACTTTAATAACCAATATAAAAATTGATTTGTTCCCCTTTTCTCATAACACATGTCTAATTTACGGCATAAACACATTTGATTTCTTCATGAGCTTTTTTAAACTGTTCACATTAGTAGTTATATAAACATTATATACTTACCCTTTAGAAGCTAGGGCCGTTTTTGTCTATTGGAGAGTAATTAAAATCAGTAAGAAGGGTTTTTTTTAAAGTATCCATGTTTCTGAAAGCTGTTCATTAACATGTTTATTTCATAAGCAATATGTAACTGCTGATCGAAGTTAAATTTAGAGGTCCATTGCCAAACGCCCTCTGGTGTTTTAGAGTAAGATTTTAATAACTAAATCACTATTGATATTTACTCATTATATCATTCCAATGACTCCCTAATTTATGCTACTTTTTAAGCTTTAAGATCATTAAAAAATCATCTTAAAATGTCTATTATTTTAATAAATTACTTTTTACATAAATGAAAATTCATTTAATTCAATTGCAAAGCACGTTTTGTAATCCTTCAAAAACATTTAAACTAATTGAAAAATTATTTTAAAAAATTAAAATATTACTATACATATTATGCACGTGTGAGCAAACATTTCAAATCAGTATATTCAGAATGATTTAAGAGACAAAATGAAGCAATATTGACAGAATTGCCATGTTCTTATGAATTACTATTCGATATTTTACGTCAAAAATGCAGTCAATCAATTACCTCACTGCAGCGCAGAGTATCCATGTCAATCGGAAGTTTCAAAAGAACACTGACGACTCAAGTAAAAACACCCAGACATCCTTTCAACTCACAAAAGCGAACATAGATTCATTTTTCTTCCCACGAATCAGGATTCATTTACGGAACAATGATATTCGTTTCTCTTCTCTGACTCAAGAGGGTTCTAACAATTCGATACTCTTTTCTGCGCTCAATAAAAACTAATGAAGCCTGTTATTTGTGAAATCTTTCTAACTTTTAGCCATCCTTTTATTTTTCTCGACAGTCAGCAAGAGTCATTTAAGTGTATTCTTGCCATGTCATGTATCTTGTTTACAATGAAATTTCTGCTTGAAAAGAAGCAGGGATTGGAGTTTCTATTGTCGTCATTCGGAATAAAAATCTAATTCACAACTGAATGAGCTATCATTCAGAAATCCAATATATATACATTTTTCCCCTTCACTTGGCATGGTATATATATATATATATATATAGTATTCATTTCAGTAACTCTTTTTTTGCAGATGTGTCAATGCTGCTGGAAATTATGTGCTTAATATTCTTAGTTTCGGAAATCATATTGCCTGTGTTTCTGAATTAATGTTTGACGGAAATTCAAAATTTCTTTTAAACTTGATACTTGTGTAGAAAAGAAATTCTTGCTTTTAGAAAGAAAAAAAAACCTAATAAGATGAAGAAAGGATAATCTACGATATAAAAATGGTAAATTTTAAACATATGATATCAAGCACTATTTAACCTCTACAGGAACGACTAAATAAGAAAGAAGCGCTTCTCCAGACCCGCACATACGGGACCGGGCGAATTTCTATGCCAAGACTGATTCGATTTAAAAATTTATATAAAGTCTTTAAAGCATTCAAATACTCTAAAATTTAAAATTACGATCATTGATAATATCTGAATATACTGAGCAAAAACTTTCGCTATATTAAAAAAAAATGCGAATTTTAAGATGTTTTCATTTTTATAAAAAAGTATTTCAACTCGCCATGAAGTACTTCACCATGATGATTAAATTAAAATAGAAGCAAAACTTATAAAATGCTATCTGGTAAATTCCAAACGATAAATTTCATCTCGAAAAACTTGTTGATGCTTGAAATAATACAAATATTTTAAATAACAGCTAATGTATTTTTTATTATTTTTAATTACTCTTTATATTGCTTACACCTTCCTTAGTATCACATTCGGTTTTTATGGTTATTGGCAACTCTGGTTACGATATCAACAAAAACGAATCGTTTGTTCTTACTGAATTAAAAATGAGTCACTAAGAAAAAACAATTCTTTATTGTTAAAAATGAATCATCGCGTTTGTTCTATGAAGATCTGTTTAAATGTTTTTGAATATTAAAAAACTATATTTTAAAACACAAACTAAAATTAACATAAATATTGAAACTATTATAATGAATATCGATGCCGAATAAACTAATAAGCTTTGCATCTTTTTCCAACTTAGTCAAAAAATAAACAGAAGTCCGAAGCGTAATAAATTACGATAGAAAGCCTTTTATCCGAATCAATTGGGACCGGTTTCTGTTCGGATATGCGATTGTTTGAATAACCGTAAACAGAATGTAGTCCATGCAGTATATGGAACCAGACACTATAAGAATATTGAAAACCATCACATGCGGGAAACGTGCTTGAAGAAAAAGCAAAATAAGAGCATAATGTCATAATTTTACCTTTATTGTGGAAAACAATCACATTTTTTTCTGTACCATTGTACACTTTTTTTTCGCTGGAAAGTCTCTGATTCGCTTGAGTAGCAGTATTTTGTAAGACAGCACTCCATAGCTGTCTCTAACGCAGAACCGCCTCAGCATTTTCGTCGCCTTGCTACTTTCGTGCATCGTCTTCATCCGTTTCATCGTCGACAGGGTCGGATTCTTCTTGCACGGAAGTCACAATCTCGTCATCATTTAGCATTTGGAATACACAGTCTTCTGCATTGCATGCCATCTATGTTTCTACATCAACAAAACTCAGCAAAAGAGCACGTATACACCCCTCACTTGGAAACAAACTGACCTAATATTCCATGCAGATTTTCTCTCAGGTGGTCATAATGTTTTGGCTCTTGAGTGTAAAGTTTTACTCGTAAAACGTTCATTTCAATTAAATAAATAAGAGTCTTAAAACAAGTATCAATTATCATTTTTCTAAATCATAAATTAATTTTAATTTTTCATTGTAATTTATTTTTTGGTTTAAAATATCTTATAAATATAAATTTTTACTCGTTTTCTTGTTTAAGAACATAAATGTTTTATTACAGGTGTTAAAATCCTACATTTCGTGTTTTTTTAAATTATATAAAAAACAAGCACAAATTATCAACATATGCTTCAAAATTTCACTTGTAAAATTTCTTATCAGGTTACTCACATTTTGCATTGCACAATTTAGTTTTGTTCATCTACAATTCTATTACAACTTTTAAGCATTTTAATTTATCAATAACATGACTATTTAAATTTTTATGAAAACAATTCGAGCATGGTATTTTTATTATAATCAAAAATATATTCAAAGGAAATTTCTTCTCTTAAATTATTTATGTTATAAAATGTTTGGTTTTAATTAATAAAAAAACTCATTTTCAGAGAAATTTCCACATAATGTATTTAATCATTAAAACACATTATTTCGTGCATGCAAAGGATTATTCCACTGTCTCAAATGTTACTCATATGTGGCGCTAAATCTCTATATTATTCCTTGTTTACTTAGAAACAAACATTTAATCCAGTTGAATCCTTTATAAGTAAGTAAACTAACTTTATTATATCTAAAAATGTATACTGATTAACTCAGAAAATACAATATACTGAAGATTTGGTTGTAAAATAACCACATTTTGGAAAACACTTATGATTTAAAATGCAGCAAATTTCATGGAAAGAGCACATACACAATTTCAGCAAATTACCTAAAATGCAATGGTTATATCGTTGAAAAGAATATAACAAAACTGTGGAGTGAGTGAGTGAGAGAATATTAACGTCGCACTGATTAGCAACACGAGGGCTTTTGGCGACGGTCCGCGTAATTTTGAACCATGGTCAAGGGACGCGGACGACACCTGAGCTGGCACCCCCTCTCCTAACTACCACACCACACCAACGGGAGGATGTTTGAGCTCTCGACAGATTTAAAGTGCATCGTACCCCTACACGGCGGGTCTTTAGTGGTACTAGGATCGAACTCACATACAAAGCTGTGGATAAAACAAAAGTCACTGCTTTCTTTCATCTTTGGAATACTGAGTTTTGAGGTTTTCTAGTTTCCAGAAAGCACATAGGATGTAATAAATGCTTGGAAAAAGACATGGGAAACAGTTATGGCTATTGGAAAATTTTACATAGAATCAAATTGTAGGCATACGCACGCCTGTGGTTAATCTTACAGTCATATCACTACTGATATGCAAGTAGTTGCTATCATTGTGCATATCATTTGCACCAGTAGGATCAATGAATGAAACGTAAATCATCAAGAAATAGATCGGTAATCTAAATGTGTAACATAGGACACGGATACACATATGCAAATGGATATAAAAGATGGACCACAAATCACTACTCTTGACATTTTGGGTAATATACTGAATGCTACAGATGCTTCAATACTTGAGAAGATAAAGAATATAAGGAAGGGATTAGGATTAGGAAGAATAATAATGTAAAATGAATGTTATTATAGAATTTTAAAATTTAAGTTTATTAATCTGGAGGGATATTCTGCATTATAAACTCTATCCGTTCGTCATAAGGCCAAACCAACCTGACACGAAATTGTTCCTTTACAACAACGATACAAAGGAAAACCTAATATTATAATCTCTATGATTAAGCAAATTAACAAATAAAAGTTGTCGTCAACACAGCATCAAAATATATTAGGATAAATTTTTTCTGCTTTAAAAGAATAAATGACTAATGAGCTCTTTACAAATTTAAAGAAAATAATTGTTATTCGTGAGATACAATTTATATTAAATTAGTTATAAAGAGAAATGATCTCAATAAATGTAAATATTATTTTAAGTATGAAAATTGAAACGAAAATCTTATTGTTTTTTCAAAAGTTCTTTTAGTATTATAATATATGTTACTATCTTCATTCCACTGATCAATAAGCAAAATTTGAAATAAGGTAAATGTGTAAAAATTTTTATTTAATAAAATACTTTTAATTATATACATTTTGTTCAATTTTATTACAGGCAAGCCATTTTTTTTATAAATTATCTTTTTGCAAATTTTTATAATAAAAACGAAAGAAAATTTTGTTAAAAAATAAGTTAGAGAAAATTAATATAAATAATTTAAATGCAAAAATACTTATTCCTTCATTTAGAATGTTGAGTCTGTCAAATAATATGTTTTTCCTATTACTGAAAAAAATTTTTAAATTTCATAAATCATTATCCCTATACTGAATGAATTAGCTGCATATATTAATTTCTCACGCATGTGTTATATCACTGGAAACAAATTTTATATTGGCTAAAAGTATCTGCACTAAAAAAAAAGACATATCTTGATACTCTAATACAGAAAATTTTGGATTAATTTGTCGTGCAAATATTGTTTATCTCAATCTTCTGTTAGCCCTTAATTTGCTACTCTATTATTTGTATCGTATGGCAAAGGAAGACTGATTTGTTCATCTCGTCGTGTTAGATTACCGACTCTATTCATCATATGTGTGTGTCATTATGAAGGCAAGAGTAAGCTTTCTGGAAATGATGGATTATTTTCTTGTCAAGTTATCATCGGTCAAGTTAGGTCGGATGAAGATTATAACGATAATATTGCCTAAATCTTGAAGCATAAAGGGCCAAACACGTTCCAAGGTCTTCATTTGTGTCACATATACTAATCTAAAGGTGATTAAGGGATAAAAAAGATATAATTTGAAATTAAAAAAAATAACATTCAATAAAGACATACGCCGCCCATCTGGTATAGTGGTCACTAAAGCTGTCTACGGTGCCGTAGGGACTGGATTCGAATCCCGGAGAAAGCATGGATGTTTGTGTTGTAATCCTTTCTCTTCTGTCTGTGTTGTACGCCCTCGTGTTATACATTGCGTGGTGCACGAAGTTTATAAATGTTAAAAAAAATAATTAAAAAAAAATAAAGACATACATGTTTCAAAGCATGCTTATTTTAGTTCTAAACAACAAGTAATATAAAAAAAAACTAAAGTCAATTCCTACTTAAATCAACAACAAACTTATATTTTATTTACTTTTTAATAAATATTACAATTAATATAAATATGAATATACATGTGAAAGAATCACAACATTAAGTGACAATTAAGTTTTATTAATTATCATTAAAAAATCGTATTGTCATCCAAAACAATCGTGTATATAAAATTTCGGTTCTACTGAATGCTTTGAAACATGACACAAAAAAATCTTTTTAAAGTTTTACCCAAATCGATAAAAATTAAGCCAACGTAGCTGTATGTGTAATTCCCAAAACAATAGTGTATAGAAACTTTAGCTCAAATAAGTGCTTTAAAATGTGAGAAAAAACATATTCAAGTGTTGTCACAAGTAGCAAAAATGATTGCTAAGTCACCAAAAATAATGCCAACGTGGCTATAATTGTAATTATTTGAATAATTAATTTTAATCAATTAATTTTTATTAATTATAATTAAATTAATGTATTGTCATCCAATATAAGCGTGTATATAATATTTAGGTTAATTGAGTTTTTTAAAATGCATTTTATTAACGATTGAAAATTTGAACAAGATAAATATAGAGAAAGTGTGAACTAATAGTAGGAATTAAAAAATTACTTGATTTCCCGTTTATTAGCACGGGAAAAATATCGTTATTATTTGTAAGTATAAATAAAGCTTTTTTCTTTTGTCGAATCGTATTTAATACGGAAATCATTTCACGAGCTATTATTTTCACTTATTATTTTTCATAAGTAATATTGAAAATTATGTATATGTAATTCATTACGTTAATGTATATTTTCTGAAGAATGTGTTGAAGATTTTCTTTAAATCAAAGTTCCAAATTTTGAAGAAATTGAGAAGATTCCAATATTTTATTTAAAAATGACACTGAAAGCAATATGTACATTTGTTTTTTAATGATGGACCTGTTTTGCCGTGTCCGGATTTTAGGATTATTTAATTTTTTTTTACAAAATATAATCATCAGTGATTTTTCAAAAAGCTAATATTCTTATGTGTTAAATTTAGAAATATAACAAAACATCTAACAAGAAGTTCATTTTCAACACGTTACAATTTTAAAATGTCAATATTTTTAATGCAAAAGTGATCTGTGCTTTCTTTGATTTTATTTAAGTTTCTATTAATTATTCTCGGCAAATTCGATCCGTCAAGTGTCCCTATATTACAAATAATTATCAATCTGCGTCACCTGCACGTCTAATCTTGTGTTGTAAAATATTCCCTTTTACAGAATAAAAAAAATCAAAATCCCATGAAGTAGAAATATATCTTATTGAAACAGTTTTTCGGTGGATAAAAATTACCAGACAAATTTTTCTGTGACACAAAGCACGAGAAAAAATTCCTTTTGAGGGAACTGTTTTCCATCAATTACTTGGGAATGCCTGGTTTCCGAAATACTTAATTTTCCTAAAATTATCATTTGCAAATAGTAAATAAAGATGAAATTAATTTCTTTATTTTCAAATTTAACTGATTTTATAATGTTAACAAAATTGGGAAAATGTTTTCTATATAATTCATGGACTTATATATATTTTGCTACCCCAGTATATTTTTCAACACATATAGGGTAAACTTATTATGCAAAAATTCTATACGCGAAACTCATACTTTATTTTTCTTTGGTGAATTTTTAATGCGTATTCAATTCATCTGGAAATCTATTAAAACATGTATACTTTTTTTGGAAACATTATAAATGTAATAGTTTTTTTTAATGTAATGAAGTAATCTAAACTTGATTTTCATTGCAAAAACTAATTCTAGAGATATTTTAGTTACGCTTAATATGTTCTTACAACAGAGCCAAGAGAAGAATATTTCACTGAGGATGCAAAAAAATGTCCCACTAACTAAAACTTATTATTTTACTAACTATAAAAATAATTTTCACTGTTCACTAAATAATTATTCAGTTACTAAATCATAGATATGATCTGAACTAATGCACATTCAAAATAAAATATCTGAAGAGACTATAAATATTTTATTTCTCGCATTTTTAACAGATTTTACTTTTATTAATATATGAGTATGTAATGTATCAGTGAATATAAGATGAAAAGTTAGATATCCCCATTAGGAGAGTCTACAGAAAATCAAACGATAATAGGATATTTCATATTATTATTCCTAATTTTAAATTAGCTACGGTGTTTACACACAAATTGAAATGTTAGAAGTGTTAACATAGAACAGTTTGAAAGCACTTCTTGCAAGAGTGAAACTGCGTTAAATTAGAGGTATCAGCCTAAACGAGTGTCTGTTGTTTGCTATGGACAAATGCCAGAACACCATTTTCCAATTAACGGCAACTTTTATCTTAGCTTTCTCTGTTTTATGTAGAAGGGTATAAGAATTACAGAATTTTGATATTATGCAGTCCAGATTATATGATTACCTGCAAATACAAATAATTAAAGCCTTGAACAGGAATTAAAATGTCAATTTGAAATTTGAACAATAATAAATTAAATTTAGGGGGGGGGGTAGTACATTACGGATCCTTATTAACCAGTAAATTATTTTCCTTTTAGTATGAGTTTTTTACAGCTCGTGCAGCAATGAACAAAGTTTAAAATAAAAGAAAATATTTTATTGTGGAATTATTGTATTTTTTTAAATAGCATAAATTATGAATACAAAAATAATAAAAACTAAACAGCTTTCTTTCTGTTACCCAAAAGATTACTTTTGAAAGACTTAAGTTAGATCCTATATTTTTATATAAATTTAATGCTTAAGAATGCCTGTATTCTGTATACCTCCAATTTTAAATTTATATCAAATTTTTGTATTTTTTTAAAATTAAAAGAATTTGAAGCAAATTAAAATTACTATTTTTTTCCTATTTATCATATTATAAAGTATATTCCACTGATCCCATCTTGAAAATTGAGGCATACAGAATACAGATATATTATTATATTAAGCATATAAATTACCATGGCTCTGCAAGCAATATTTTATTAATCTTGTGGGCAAGTGGGACATTTAGAAAGAAATAAAATCAAGTTTAAAGATTCAATTTTAATTTTTTTGCATTAAAACAAATCCTTTTACACGTAAAATTTATCTATTTCATATATTAAGGCTTCTTTTTTCATAAAGTGTTCATGCATATATTTTTTGTCCTTCTCAGTGTCTTACGAACCTCTTTTGTGAGAGATTAAGACAATTTCCGATCCCTTTATTCATGCCTTAAAGTCCGAAATAACAGAAAAACACTTTATTTTAAATACCCGGAAGTTTCATAAAATCTTGGCGATTAGCTAGTCCGTTATCAAATATCACTTTTGCTTCATTTTAGTCCAACATCAATTGTTGTTTCGGGAGGTCCTGATATTTTTGGTCAGTAATTCTAAGCTGTAAAAGTGAGATGTCAACCTCATCACTTGACCGGGATTTAAAACTACGAGGTGAGTTGCAAACATACCTCATATTGCTTCAAAGTAAGAGATACTGATGGAACAAATAACAAATTTAAAAATATTCCAAACATATCCTAACGAAAAACCTGTTTGTTTGCA
Source organism: Trichonephila clavata (assembly GCA_019973975.1). NCBI lineage: Eukaryota > Metazoa > Arthropoda > Arachnida > Araneae > Nephilidae > Trichonephila > Trichonephila clavata. Next base: position 69,568 of record BMAO01001988.1, read on the forward strand.
TTTTTCTGGGGTCCAGTCTTTTTTGACATAAACATTTTTTATTGTTGAGAGTGTAATTATTTTCAGATTTCCATGAAATTTGCTTTAAAACGTTCTTGACACTCCATATTAATTTCTTAAAATGTTTTTGTAAATTCCATTTTATCAAATTTTAAAGTTATTATCTCCCATTAAATAATTTAAAAAATTATATAGAAGTCATATTTCAAAGATTTGTAAGTGAAACATTCGACACACACACACACAAATCAGTCTTATAATTAAAATTTTAAAAAATGTTTGCGTCACAAGAGGTTTTGTAAAATTTTACAAAAATAAGTAATATTATTCCTTAAGCAAATGAACAACAACATTTACTTCATATAATTAGGAACATGACATTATGTAAAAAACCTTTGTGGTTTACATAAGTGGTTAAAAAAAGGTTTTTAAAAGAGAATGATTAGTATTTAAAAACCTTTGAGAAAGCTTAGGAATAAAAATATAGCTTTAACCACCTATATTTGATTATTACTATTATTAAGAATTTTAAAGTATAATTCCTTTAATTATCTTGCGAGGGAAGATTTATCTCTTCCCTCAGTGTAGGGAGGTCGAAAGGAATATTATCCTCAATAATATTAATATCAATTAATAATCAATCAATTAATATCAATTAATCAATTTAATATCTTATTGAAAAATCGTCAAATTTATTATTACAATATTCAGCTACTAAGTATCCACACCACGTTTAATTAATCATTACTAGCCGTAGCAATCTAACATCTCTGTCTCTCTTATTTCTCTTGCAAAATTAATCTTTATGTACAAGACTTAATTTGCATTCTCACATCTTCGCAGGAAGGTTTTCAATAAAATAAATCATCATACTACATCTTATACAGCATTTCTCACTGGACAAAGAGAAACGTGACTCGTCTTAAGATACGACTTCCTTCTATTCGATTGTCCACTTTGTCCTAGCTTGATTACTCACAGTGAACGCTTTGCTGTCTCGGGCAGCTTTCTTAATAATAATCGTAACCCATGTCTTCTGGCAACCAATCAAGATGAATGGTTGTGCTTGACATGGGAACATCAGAGGTCCTAGTGCAAGTTGTAAAATGGCAGATGTGGTTTTGGAGTTCGTCCTCGCTTGTTGGTGGATGATTCAAGTCAATCCGCGTGTACCAACATCAATCTGCCCACAACGACTCCCTTTACAGCCGCCTCATTTCCTTATTTCAACCATAATTTTCATAACTGGTGTATCGTGGACCCACAAAGGTGTCTGGACTATCAGATGAGATTTGACATAGAGAATAGCCTGCAATCAACAAACCAAGTTTGGCTTTGTTTCTTGCAAAATCGTCTGTCATTTTGAAATGCCTATGTTGGTAACACCTTGAGTTCCTTTCAATTATACTTTTCTCTTTAGACTAAATAAAAATCCTTAATTATTTCCCTCCCAAAAGAAATGGTACTGATATTTTTCATTCTTGAGGATCCTTTCCTCAAATCCAACGGGTGCATGTGCGTTTCAGGGAATATGCATTATTCTGTGGAATGTGAGGTTATCCTATAATTTGCCAAATTTTCTGGTCATTCCATTTTTACATTTTCATTTGTTATGTAGTATATATATTTACAAAAAGAAAAAAAAGCATAATGATGAGTGTTAATAGATTTTATTTAAATTAATAATGAGTTAATTTTATGCAAAGTTGATAAAATTATGAAAAATCCAAAAACAATAGGATATATAGCTAGCATTTTGTGTTAAAGCAAAGATTTGGTGCAACACTCCTGCAGAGGATGCATGCATTGTATTTAAAGACGTTAGAAGCGAAGGAATTTCTTTCATGTTGCAATATATTCGACTTAACATTAATAAGTTGCTATTCCAGAGTTGTGGTATTTCATAATGATTAAATCTAGTGGATCTCCATTCACTATGGAATTGAGGACTTTGTCTCCCTAGGAAATCCAGAGATAAGCGAATCATATAAGGCCATACACTATCAGTTTGGAAAACGTCGAAACATTTCACAATCGACGTATTATGACAAGTAAAGCAATCGGCTCGGGTTCTCTTTCCCATATCTTTGATCTGTTTATAAAGCAAGTAGTATAACTAGAGTCAACTTTCCTTACCAATATATAGACTTTGATCATTGCATTACGATTACATGTTCTACGTTTTTGTATAACAAAGACTGATTGAGACCACATTCTCCAGTCCAACACCCTCAAACTTAAAGTTAATCTACTCAACACCCTCAAACTTAAAGAAAGATGACTGAAGTAGATTTATTTGCTAAGCAAAATAAGTTGCAGTTATAATTGACAGTAATGTCGTTAATGCATTAAGCAATAATGCCGTTGAGCAGTTCATGCTTTTAGCACATCAACCCAACCTCGAATCCATGCATTTTGATCTTACATATTCATTATTCCCTGAGAATTTCCTTACAGCTACTAATTATTTTAGCAAATTGGCATAACGATGTGTATACGGTGCAATGAGAGCCCGTTTTATGCCCAGGTTCCTGCATCCAAACTATAACATTACATTGTTAAATGGGTTATAAGGTCTTCGACAGTACTTTTAGGAGACTGCATCTCCAAAAATTGCGACTCAGGCAGTGCGAAAAGATAAATAATCTGCAATTATTAACTGTTTTATCCAATGTTGAAATTAATTTGCCTTTAAATTCATTTAACTGCTTACTTAGGGAAAATAACGAAATGAAAGAAATAATGAAAAAGATACATATGTTTTCTAAAAAAGAAATTAAAAAAAAAACATTGATTGCAATTACAGCAAACATAACAGAGCTGAAGCTTAAATATCATACAAACAAAAATAACTAAATAATACTGTTTTTTTAAAAAATATTTTTATTATACTTAAATAAATATATTTTATTAATTAGTTTAAACAAACATATTTTAAAAAAAACTGTTTGATTATTAACAAGCAATGTAAAATATGATGGCATATTTTTTTCAAAAGTAAATTAAAAAGTTTTCTTAAAAAGAAGAGACAATTTATGCTAAAATCATTTTACATCAGTTCACAGTTAACGCGGCACTACTCGCGCAGGGGTGTGTCAAACCCACCGTCTAACTTTTTTCAACGATCCTTCTAAGTCTTTATTAGAAACTACATAGTTTATCGTGTAGCTGACTTTAAGGCCATATCCTTAGCTTGTAAGCGAATTCTAAATATATATTTTTGGATATCACCTCTTCGGGTATGTCACACCCTGCGCGTGAATCACCGTTACAGTTCTGAATGCATGAATACATTTTAATTCTTCCTTATGCTATGGTGTATTATTGTAGTTATGATGAAGAAATGTGATTTAAGTAATTTAATAAATATAGTATTTAATAGATATATTACAACAGTATTTTCGGATGAAGAATTTCTCTTCGCGGTTATGATGAGGCAAAATCAAATGAACAGTAAAACAGCAAGTATGATTCTTCCACTGAAATGGATCCAGATTTAGAAAAGGGAGATACTGTTCAAAATAAATGTTTTACATGTAGAGACACAAAAACATTTGAGAAGAACGTAATTTTAAAGGAGGTAACTGGTTTACATCTTATCCACTTTCAGATGAAATTTTGCTAAAAAAAAAATTTTAAAAAAACTATTGCTGGAACAAAATAAGAGAAAATAAAAAAGAAATTTCAATTTTTTTGAAATTTAAAGAATAAAGAAGTTTACTCCTACATGTTTAGTTTAAAAAGGTACAGATTTAAAAAAATTAAGCTCCAGTGAAAACGTTACACTCACTCACGTCGCGATTAAATGAGTGTATAAACAATGCACAGAATGCCCTTATAAAAAGAACAGAAAAACTAAATTTACGTGTGAAAAATGTAATAAACATATTTCATTTCCTACTTTTCTTCCTTTTTAACTTTTGTATACGAATTTACAGTAAAACACAATGTAAACAACTTTGGGGGTATGACTCACCCTGCGCGAGAACTTTAGGTCGTTTTTTTCACGCGAGTGGTGCCGGGTTAAACCATTTAACGTCTCTGTAAGCCTGTTCCTTACATTGCAATTTCTCTCTCTCTCTCTTATAGGATTATATATATTTATATATAACATATGTATCAATAAAATATTTTTATCATTTTAAAAATGTAAGTAAAGTAATTTTAAAGATTACATATTTATTTTAAATTTAGCTAGAAACAATCTTAATAATTAAATATTTTTCAATTTCCTGTGATAAATTTATTATTCAATTCTAAGTAATGTAACATTGTACTTCAAAAAGTTCAAGATGGAAATTTGCTGTATCACACTGGTTTCTATATAAATATTCAATGCAAATACACATATATACGCTTGTTGTACATATTATTACAACATGCTAGTTTGTTTGTAGTCTTAGAAATACAATTTACTATTATCATTATGATTTTAGTTATTTGAATGAGTTTCGGATATATATTTGGTCAATTACCTATCAACATTAAGCTTATCTTGAGCTGTGCTATGCTGAATTATATAAGGTAAGACAGCGTAAAAAAGTTTTTAAGATCGGGCAGCTTTTAATACATATGTAATTTCATTAAAATAAAATTAATAATGTTCTTACCTTAAAAAAATAACAAATATGTGTAAATTGAATTAAAAGTTTTATTGTATATGCTCAGTCAAGCATTTTAGCAATTGAAAATATTTGAAAACCAAGAAAAAAAACTTTAAATTAATTACATCATTACAAAATGAAAGTGAACTTTTCAAAGAGCGTCAAATAAATGCTCCAATGCGTTTCTGCACAGCGAAGCATTTGGAATGAAACTATTGATTCTGGTAGAAAAGCGCAACTCAAGTTTTAAGTGATCTCAGAGGACCTATTCTCTGGGCTTAGAATAGTAAAAGGAAGAAAAAAGTATCCAGCAGCGCGTTTTTTTCTTCTCATTTAGAGCATTATCTTGTTTCGGTGTGGTAATGGTTTTTATTTCAAATAGAATTTAACATTTGGGAACTACTATCTTTTATTCTTCTGAAAACTCTTAGACATTTTCTGGATAATGAGCATCATCAGGGCTTTCAGAAACGATTCGGTTCTTCCGCCATCCAACTCTACTATGCAGGAAACAGTATGTAAACAATTTGCGCATCACCGGGTGCGTTTCAGATAAATTGCTATACTGGCAGTTTACGAGATTCCGTACACTACTTATACTAGCAATGTTTCTGTAAATGTGAGAACATAAAAAAGACTTCTAAAGTCATGTTCAACTTTAAAAATTTCACTTTTAGTACATATAGAATTTTTTAGAAAAGTGTAACTTTATAAAATATCGAAATGCAAATTTTTGAGCTTTTGAAGATAAAGCGATTACGCTTTTGGATTTGAAAACAATTTTTGCTATAATTTTGTAAAGGTAAATCTTTTATTTTGAATATATTTAGAAGCACTGTTCAATTTAAATTTGTTTTCGGCTTATTCTTTTTCAAGAAACAAAATATTATTGAAACAAAAAAATGTATTACAATAACTATGATAAAAAATATTTATTTCGTTATATTACTCATTTTTATTTTAATATTAGCAATAAATTCTTTCCATTTACTTATATTTTGTGATACATGATTTGAATTATTTTTTTTTAATTCCACGTATATTAGTTTCTATCTCATACAGGGAATCATAATTGAACCAATTCATTGAAAAAATTTGTTTGCATAAAACTAATGTTATCATTCTAATTTATATATTTTGTATTATCTTGTAATGCTAAAATTTTCTGACAAAGAAAAATATTGTTGAGGTGTTGAACTTAATGAAAATGAGGCATGTTATATATATACTATTTAAAATTAATCGTATATATCTGAGTTGTACTTGCCGCAGTGGTATTGCAGGGACGATAATGATCCATTACACATCCAGGCAGTGCTGCTGAGTTCACTGATATTTGCTCTTGGTGAAGGCGGCGTCAAAACGAGCTGGAAAAATGTTGGCGCAGGTGCTGGTAAGGCTGTTGGAATAACAGAGACTGTTGGAGTTAAAGCGATGTCTCGGTGTTCCGAGTCACTCGTTGTCTTATTTCGCGATTCCAAAGTCTCTTTCAAGGTGGAATACGTCCCGCCCACGAAAGTGGCACATGATGTATAGTCCCTTCTGTTTAGGCGTATTCGAGAAAACCATTTTGATGATGGTCTAAGTCCCCCTTCGCGCGGTGTATTTTGAAACCAACGGCTAGACCAAGGAAGGTCAGAGGTTGGCTTTCCTTAGGACATCAGCGCCGGGGTGTCTACCCTGGGATATTTTCCGACGAGAAACTGCTTGACCGTTGAGAGGTCACTCATTCCCGACGGGAAATGTGTCTTTGGTGAACCGCCTCATACTTTCATTTTCTATGAATTTTTAAACAATATGTAGAGTTTTTAACTTACTAATTTTATGTATTACTGATATATTCCTCTCTATCGTGGTTATTGCTGTATTGTATAAGGGTTATTGCTGTACTCACGTGGTAAGGTTATTTCCTCTAATTGTTTTTAGTATTGATTTTAACATATACTAGTAATTATTATAGGCTATAATTTTATCGTTTTGTATTAATAGATTGTGGTTTTATTTGTAATAGTTAAACTTCTCTTGACATTTCTTACTTTCCCTATGGCCCTGAGTATTGGCAAAAATAGGTGAAGGCTGGCTAAACGCAAAACTTTGTTTTAACCTGCAATCCTGGTTCCTAAGGCCGGGAGTTTGCTATAGAACTAATGTGACTAGTATATACTTTTTACTATCTTGACTAGTTATCTTAGGTTTATAACTATTTTGCGTGTATTTATGAGTTATATATATATATGTATGTATGTATGTATGTATGTATGTATATATATATACATAACATGACAGAGTACTTCTAAGTTGACATATTAGGGACTTATGAAGAATGATGAATGCAGCCGTTTATGATATAATAATTTATTCCAAGGATTCAACAAATCGTTCTGTACCTCAAGATATGACTCGGCGGCGGGAAAAGGCGAAAAAGTCAGTGGAAGTCGAAGTCAAAGTTATTATGCGGGATGAAGGTTGAGCGGCACTGTGCATCCAGTCTGAAAGATGAACTGCCGGTCGTTCATCACACACACATAAGTATATATTTATAGAAATTATCAAATTTCTGTCCCCCTGCAAGCATGATAGTTATCTTCTTAAACATTGTGTCTGAGTAAATGGAAAAAGTAGACATGAGTTACAGTGTATAAATTTTTTAATTTGAAAGAACAAATGAAACACTACAGGTCTCTTACAAAAAAGTGTTTTGCCAGTCTTGCTATAAAATCTGCAGTTTTTGTAATAATAAATTTCTAAACAGGAAATATATTTGCGTTATCCGTTTAAATATGAATCCGGAACAACGAAATTATTGAGAGAAGCTATACATTTTTAACAATTACTTATATTACTCTGTTTGAATTGAAAAGGAAATATTTTGATTTCTACTCTGAATCAATAAACAAAAGAATTGAAAAGTATTGTCAATATAAAAAATAAATGGATATTTTTGTCTCAATCATTCATTCACATAAAGCTATTCCCGTGCACTCTTTTCTTATCAGATATTTTAGTTATCTTGAAATACTTTTATCAGTACAATTAGTGATTTAATTCATCAGACCATTTCTTTATTTTAAAAGTATATTTCTAAAATCAGCCATTATATGATATTTTTGAAGCGAATTATATATATATATAACCACATTGTTATACAGAAAGGTATACTAGAGTCTATACAAACCTCTTAAAAACTTATGAAAGAAGAGTAAATTTCTAAAATCAGCCATTATATGATATTTTTGAAGCGAATTATATATATATATAACCACATTGTTATATAGAAAGGTATACTAGAGTCTATACAAACCTCTTAAAAACTTATGAAAGAAGAGAAACGAGTAATGAAAGGATAAAAATAAAAATGTTCTGTTAAAAAATACCTCACTATTAATTAAATAAAACTGAGCAATTATTATACTTGTAACATAAACAAGAAATGATTTCAACAGGTAACATAACACATTAAACAATATAGAAGCCTTTTAACATTTGAAATTATAAAATTCTTTAATGTTCAAATTGTAATTTTAATGTACGAGTACGTAATATGATATTGAAACTTATGCATTATATACACTGAGTAGCCAACTTACTGTGACCACCTGTTCACTGCATTATTAAACCACCTGTAGCTTTTAATACTGCATGGATTCTTGGCATGAGCTCTGTTATTTGTTGGTATGTGGTATGATGAATTTATGCTACACTTTTCACTGCCTTCAGATTGAATGGTACTGGATCCAGCTTTCAGATACCCTATTCCATTTAATTTCCCAAATTCTGAATAAGATTGAGATACGGAGATTGTGGTGGCCAACTAAAAGTAAAGTTTCTGTTGTGCTCTTTGAACTATCTGGGGAAAGTGCCAGCTGTACATCAAGGAATATTGTGCTTCTGAATGTATCTAAATCTGAAAGAAATCTTTATAAATATAAAACGATGCGCTTGATCTGTGATAACACTTAAATACACTTGGGCATTTAGTCGTTCTACCACACAAATCAATAGATACATGCAATGCCAAGAAACCATACCCCAAACTATAATATTGCCGTCCCAGCTTGAAAAACTGTTGCAATGCAGATTGGCTTCTCACTTTCATTCTGTTCCAAACATATCCTCACCATGCCATCTATATGGTGTAGTTGAAAATGTGATTCATCAAACCTCATGACCTTTTTTCAGTCATCTAAGTCAAACTCTTGTGCTCATTTATGAGCTGGACACGTCTGTTCTTGTTCAAAGTAAACAATAGATGCTTTAGATTAGGTTTTCGGCTACCATAGCCTGTACTGTGTAATATGCCAACAGTTCGTTCAGAGATGGTCAAAGTTACACCTTGACTAAGATTCCCCTCAATTTGAAGTGCATTTGCTCTTCTGTTACACTGGACAAATTTGGCTATTCTCCTTTCCTAGCGAAATGTCAGCAACATATGATTCCCAGGAGCCTGGCGTTGAGACGTGAATCCACTCTCTGTAAACAGAAAAACTGCTGCTTTGGAACACATCACAAAAGCAGCTATTTAGCTTATACTGGTACCGACGTTTCGAGCACCTACAATCATCCCGCGTTGAAATACAGCTAAATTAGGCGTTTTTCTTATTTTTGCACTAGCAACACAGTGTAATTAATGCTTCACTATACTTGCATTCCCTTTTAATAATTATCTAGTCATGTAGTGGCACCTAGATGAAGTTAAAGTTGATCTCCGTATAAGTATCAAATAGTCATAATGATTAAGGCAGTTAGTTCTTAGGTTTGAGTATACTTTTAAATAATGCAAAAAAATTGTTTAGAACATAAATTCTTAGAAATAAATGAAAAATGCACTGTTGATAAATTATAAGAAATCCAGTCGAAAAAAGATGAAAATAAAATAGCTGGCCTTTATGTTTCCTGATAACATCAAAAACTGTGATTTTCATTGAAATGTCACCAAAGTATTAAAATCAGTTTTGAAAATTACTGTCTATAGTTTTATAAGGGTCCCTTGTAGTTCATTGTTAGATGAAAACAGTCCATTATTAGTTCTAACTTTATGAGAAAAAATTCCACAAGTTTCTTTCGTAGTGTTAAAGTTTAGGCTTCAACATAGCCTCAGCGATATATTGAAATTTGTAACATAAACCTGGGTGGATTTAAATATGTCCCGATAAACTTTGTTTTGCTTAAATATACAGTTAGTACCTCTTAATAAATAATCAAATGGTATAAGATAACCATATAACATTGCTTGATAATGTGACGATTCCATACGCCCCAAAATCCGATGTAAATCGCAAATCAATTATTACAGACTCCAGAATCCATTACTGATTTTCCTACCATTAGTAGGCTGGACATTCTATCGGTTTCTTCCCCCAGTTGTTTCAGTATTGTATGTAGCTAGAGATGCCATCAAAATACAGTTTGTTTCTTATTATTCTATGACATCATATTTTTTTCATTCAGTCTGCTTTATATATGATGTCATAATAACTGTAGTTTTAATTCATTTCTTAAAAAAAATTGTATTAGTATTTGATGTAAAATTATTCCAAAGTATTAAGCTGTTTTTTAAATGTTTTGAAATACAATATGTCGAATGTTCTGTTTTAGTTGATAATAAAAAAAAATATATTTAACCGATACTACATCATTTTTCTCCCAAATTGCTTTAGTTTCAATGAATTTTTTATAATTATGACATTGTAAATGACTATTTTAAAAAGCTCATATAGAAAGCATCCTTTTTTCTTAAATATTTAACAACATACTTATGAAATGAAACTTTTCTCCCTTCTGCTTCAAATGGCTTTACATCGCGATATCTTCAAATACATCATGTATAAAACAAATAAAATCTTACTTTTGTTTCTTAGGTAATGCCTTCATTAAATACTAACACATACTTTTTATAATGATTATGATACAATGTATTATACACTATTCCCAACAAGTAGTTTTACAATTTCTTCATAAAAGCATTTTTTAAAAAAATTTTTAGAAAATTTGGAGGTTTACTTTATATTTCATTTATTTTTTGAAGTTGTAATTAGTACACATTTTTGTAGGCACATATAATAAAAATGTGAATGCTAAGACTTCTACAAAAATGAAACAATTGTTTTATAACTTCTTAAAAATTTTTTGTAGCTCTCTACTTAAAATCCTTATAAACACATGCTAAGTATTAAAAGTTAGATTAAAAATTTTCATAAATTATCTTAAAAGGAATATCACATTACATTTAATAATTTCTTGGTATAGGTTGCTCACCAAATATTTTATTTTAAATAGAAAAAAAGAAATTATCCCAATAAAGAATATATTTACTTTTCAAATCTATAATGGTGTATATTCTCCCAATTTTCTAAAGCTTGTATCCAGAAAATCAGCATTTACATGACCTGCAACTTCATTATTTTGCTTCATTTTTCTTTGTTATTCTTCTTTTTTTTTTTACTTTTTTTTAATTTAGCTTGCTTTACTTAGTTGTATAAATCACATGAAATATACAGAATTCACAGGAAACATTTAACCTTTTTTTCGGTAAACAAAATAGTACATATTATAATACTTCCTATATAACCTTATAACTGTAAAGACATTTTTTCATGAAAATGGTTTATTTCTTTAAAAAAAACTGTACTAAATATTTTATTCCTTTGTTTATTGCAAAAAAAACCCAACATCGTTCTTTAAAAGAAATCATATCCTATTCAGTATGTTTTAATGCTACATCTATCTAAATTCTTAAAGAAAATGCACTATAAAATAGCATGAAAACAGATAAAAGAAACTGGACCTGGTCGTATTATTTACAGGACTTTCAGTACAACTAATCCCGGTGAACCAAGACGAAACGGTTATATTTCTTTTTTTCTTATATCGTTCTAAGGTCGGATTCCTACCAAGTAAAGATATGACAATTTGAGAAAATAAATATTAAAAAAATTGTGGATGAGGAAAATCTTAGAATATAACAGAAGAGTTATATATTTTCCTGTAGGGGAAAAGAGAGAGTATGAATATTATTCTACAAGTATTCAAAGAACTATTGAACTTATGTTATATTTTAAATCTTTCCTTAATCGTGCCTGTCCCTTTAAACTATAAATTCTTAGGACAATATGTTTATATAACACTTTTAAATTTGAAGTATTTTTATATAAATATTATTTCACAAAGAAGAATAAAATATTAAAGATATTCCCAATTTTAATGTCTTTTACAAAGCCTTCTACAAAAAGGAATAAAAGTAATGCTAGGCATTCCAATGTTACTGTAATACAGATTACACGATAGAGACTTTTTATATGTTTCAGGATATAATCTTTTGGTACTATTCAGGAAATTTGTCTTTAATGGCTATGTTAATATTGTTAAATTATGACTATTGTGTAATATGTACCTGTATTTATTATTAAGTATTAAGCTTCTTATTAGGATTATAAGTAATACTGCTAAAAACCAGCGTAAAATTCATCAATTTCATTGCATTATACTTTCTTGCATAAAATAAATGCTTAATAAATTTATTTGTAAATTTATCGAAATGTTCACGCTTTATTTTCTTGAAAATGTTTCGTAGTATAATACTATTAGTATTTAAAAGTAAAATTATTTTAAAGAGATCATGTTTTGTGCATACGATTAGTTGATATACTTTTAATATATATCTCTACATTTTCTTTATTTAATTCATAAATTTTAAAGATGTTTTTTACTCATTTTACTTAGTTTTTTGCTTTAACTGTTTCGATTAATAATCTTCCAAATTAGTATAAATTGCTATCTTTTAAACGAAATACTAAGTTCTTTTAAGAGAATTTATAAAATTCTCTCAAATTCCATATAATTATCTCATAGTACAAATTCTAAAACTAATCCTAGAACAATAAATAAAAAAACGCTGTTCTGATCGGTAACAAAAAGTAATGTCAGTCTCTCAGTCGCAGTTGACATTTTCCCCCTTTTCACCTTGTTTTAGATTCTCAAAAACCACCTATTCGAATAACAAGATAAAAATGAAGATGATAGATTGATATCCAAGAAAAAGAAGAAAAAGTTTTAAAAAAGGGCTCAATGCATATTTTTTTTCAAACATAGTAGGATTACTTTTTAACGCTCTATAAAATTTTTTTAAACATTGTGCTTCGAGTCATGCCTTATACGTGTATTGAAAATGTCAGAAAAATCTTATATGTAGAAAAGTTATAAAGAATCGAATTTTATTTTATTTTATTTAGCTTACATTTCCTTCATCTGCTTGAAGAATTTCTTAAAAAAACCATTACAATTCTAATACTTTTTGAACTCTTATTTTGATGTTTACTTTTTTTTTTTTTTCATTTTAGTTGAAAACGAGAAAATATTTACTTTCCTTTTAAGAATTTTCAGTTTTGTTTCATATTTTCTAATTAAATAATTTTATTATTTTGAAACTATATTTCTGAAGAAAATATTTCAAGCTTGATCCTAATTCCAATAAATATTCCAACTGGTACTAAATATGCTGAATTAAAGATTATATATATCTGAAGTTTATAAAAACAATTCAGGTACAGTTTTCATATGTAGTATCTCGACTTATATTCTTTTAAAACCTTATAATAATTCTGTAAATAATAATTGCATCAATAAATCCATTCACAAACTCTAAGAAATAAGTTCCACTGCTTTACATCTACGTGTCTGGAATTTAACTAGAAAGAAGCATATTTTTACTGCCTGCTATTATTTTAAATTTTACTGATGGAATATTTATGTACTAAATAAGACGGAATAGCAAACACAATGAATATAAGACAGTTTTATAACTATTTAAAAATCAAAACACAAAATTCTGGCAAAGATATTTATTTCTGCTGACGTCTGATATATAGCACACTTTTGATTACAGAAAAAAATATAAAAGTGTTATTTATTGTTATATTAAAAAGTTCTCTCATCTCGTTTATTTTTCTATTACATGAATTGTTTAAGATGAATTTCAGTTAGAAATGCCTTATCCTTCTGATTGGAATTTGGCTTGAAAGCATTAAAATTTTTAAAAATATTTTGCATGCAAAATGAAAATACATTCCATAATATAAAGCGTCATACACCATGGTAAGTTCCAAATGGGACGAAGTTGAGATGCACAGTCCAAGAATGTCTAGAAAGTACATTCGCAAGAAAATTATGTCTTATATGTAGCGCCGAAATATCCTATGTTTTAACACCATTCGGATGCTTCATTACTACGCGCTAAAGCCTCGGTTGGTCATTCATTAGTTGCCAAACAATGATTTGCATGTTCTATCATAAGATATATGCACCCACAGTTCCATTACAAATTCGGTACACCTACTTGAGGAGTCACTATTTACACTTTATAGTATAGTTACAGGTAGAAGTTTTATATAAATGTTGTTTTATTTTTACGGATTACTAGCACTAATTAATAGGATAGATTTTTCAGAAAACAAATAAACTCAAGTTATTCCCCTCTTTTTATCGATGATTCAATCAAAGTTGCTAGGCATTAATTCCATTTAAATCTCAAGTAATAAAGTAAAAACATAAGAAATATAAACTATTAAGTTTATTAAAAAACCTTGCAAACAAACATTCGTAAAGATGCAATTAGAATGTATGAACTATTTTTTTTTCTTCGAATGAAACTCAACTATTTAATTTTCAATTCCATATTTCGGTATTTTCTCGTTCTTTTCCTATAATATTCTTTTATACAGTATTTGCTTAAACTTAACATAGGACCAAAAAAAATGTATGTATGATAGTTTACAATGGTGTAATAAAAAACCAAGGGACTTGAAAAGTCACGGGAAACTCAGGCAATTGTGGGTCCATTCACGATGCATCTGGAGAGAGCCCAGGCTGTTGCCAACTTTCGCCTAACCTCCGGACATGACTTTTAGTGAGTATACCTCCAATGACTTTTCCTGACAGCTGACGAGGCCTGCCCACTCTGCGACGATGCCAGAAATGATGGCGTCCACCTACTCCAATGCACTAGTTCCGATGAATAGACGACTGACGACAACGTCATTCGGTACTAAAAATTCAGTGTCAAATGGTCAAGTACTCAAGCACGGGCGTTGTATAAACAATGATGTATGGTTGAAGACATGATTATGCTAAATAAATTAATACAACACATGATGAAAAGAATGTATCGACTATCACATATTTTCTTTATTTAGGAATGTACACTGGTGTCCAGAAGTTAAGCATAAATCGTAAAATGCGAAAAACATGGAGTAAATACTCGTAAAATTATTCCAAATTTCTTGCAGATATTAATTGGGTGAAGAAAACACATTGGGTTTATGCAAAACTTTTCAGTCAACCACGTCCTGCGCGATACACCGGCTCATATCGGAACACAGGGAAACCGATTCCCTCAGTTTCGTGCAACATATATGCGAAGAAACGTTGTTTACCATCAAAAAAGGTAAATGATGGCACAAAGACGCCAATTGGACATGCTTACGAAAGGAAGAATCGTTGGAATGCTGCAATCCTCATGATGACAAACCGAAGTGTCTCGAATTCTGAATGTGGACCAGTCTGTGATCTCAAGACTGTGGCAGAAGTTTCAAAGAACGGGAGATGTTACCCGACAACCAGTATCAGGTCGACCAAGAGTCACAACCTCTAGCCAAGATCAATATCTGGTAATAAGTGCGCGAAGTCAGAGGGGCAGTACTGCCAGAGCACTGGGTTTAGCGCTCACAGTCGCCACAGGAATATGAATTTCGAGACAAACTGTTTACAGGAGACTCAATCCTGCTGTCCTGTATGCCAGAAGACCAGCACTTTGCATTCCCCTCACGTCTGCGCATAACCACGATCGTTTGAACTGCAGTTTGAAAAATCAACTTTGGAGTGTGCGAGAGTGGGCCAATGTGATGTTCATTACCAAGTACCGGTTTAGTCTGAGTAGTGATTCTCGGCGGGTAACGATATGGAGAGAACGTGGAACTCATTTTGACCCTAGAAACATAAAGGAAAGACATCGTTTTTCATCAAGGGGAGTAATGGTATGGACAGGCATCATGATGGAAGGCCGCACAGACCTCCATTCCTTTGACACGGGGTCTGTGACTGCTCAAAGATACAGAGACGAAGTTCTTGAGCCTTATGTTCGCTTGTTTCAAGGTGCTGTTAGTCGTGACTTCATATTCATGGATGATAATGTGCCATGTCGCCGAGCGGTGCTGATTGACGACTTCCTTGAAACGGAAAACATCCAGCGCATGTCGTGGCCTGCGAACTCCCCTGATTTAAATCCTATCGAGCATGTATGGGATATGCTCGGGAGACAATTTGCAGCCCTTTCGCATCCCCCAAGATCCGTTATAGAACTGAAGAGAGTTCTGCAAGAAGCTTTGAACCCTTTGAGCCCACAACTCATTCATCATATCACAGCAAGTGTGGTAAATCGCTGTGCAGCGTGCCTGGCTGTCAGAGGTGACCACACGCCTTATTAAACTGCAGCATCAGTATTTTATTACAAGCTTTTATTTAACTTACAATGTATGTACGTATGTAATTTGTTGGGGGTGGATTCTTGCAACTCAATTTTGAAGCTGATATCTTCAAACCATTGAGCTGAAATTTTGTATACACGTTTAGTTTGGATGACAATGAATGTTTTAAACATTTGTATTCTGATATTGTAATTAATTAAAAATATATTAATTAAAATTGTTATGAAGTTTTGGGCGCCAACTTCAAATATGTCTGCATTGTTGTAATAACGTTATTAATACAACAATGACAAAAGTTGGCGTCGAAAATCGGTTTTCAGCCAAACTGGAATTTTATAATGTTGCGCTATTGACTGTATTAATTAACTTTGTCTAAAAAATAGTTACAATTCAACAAAGTATGCAATTTTTTTACAAATTTCTATCTATTTCCTTGGATTTAAATTTTAAACAAAAAAAGTAGAGCAACTTTTCAAGCAGATTGGTACATTGTATACCTTTTTCAACGCTGCCAAGTTTAATTGAGATGGAGTATTGTAGAAATCCTTTAAAAAATATAACTAACTTTAATCTATGAAACTCAGACAAAAAATAATTACAGAATCGGAAAGATCATTTATTTCGTCCCGATACGGTGTAATGTTTATTACAAAATAATAGTATTTGTATTACTTACAATTTTTTAATGAGTCAAAATCGATGCGTTTTTATGAAAATAATGTCTAAATCCTTGCGTAGGAATTTTTTGTGTGTTTAAATGAATCGACATTCCGTACTAAAACAGCTCATGCTAAGTTCTTTTAGAATCAGTCATTTAAAAAATAAAATGCCAAAAACAATTTTTTTACTATTTTTCAAAAAATAAGTCAAAATTTTAATTAAACATTTAATAACTTCATCATTTATGAACATAATCTCATAATTTTTTTTTCGTGTGTAGAACAATTTTACCCAAGATCTGTACGAAGATTGAAAAAACTTGCTTAAAAATTACGGATTTAAGAAAAAAGTTACGTTTTTCGTCTAGTACCCTTTTTGCGAGAATGCATTTAGCTAGACTGTTCAAAAATAACCGACAAACACAGAGCAACAATGATGCGTTGAATGAGATGAACAGACTGAGAAACCTTTCCAGTGATAACTAAAACGTAAAAAATAAATTAAAAGTAAAAAAGCTTTTTCCAAAGAAGCTTTTATTTAAATGTGCTAAAAAGAATAAATCAACTTATAAAGTCATTTCACTATATGATATAAAAGCTTGTCGCGAGATTAACCTCTGCAAATAAACAAGTAAATTAAATAACTTGATCAGATTGATTTTAATTTGTAAAAAATTCAAACTAAGTAAATAAGAGTATTTTAAACCGCGACAAGCTTTTATATCATATAAATTGTGTAATGACGTTATAAGTTGATAGTAAAAAAAGTTTCAAAGAAAAAGTTTATTTTATTCTTTTTAGCGCATTTAAATAAAAGCTTGTTTTTAAAAAAGTTTTTGCACTTTTAATTTATTTTTAATGTTTTCTTTCATTTTTCTTTAAAATGTGAATCCTTGATATGCTCAGTTTTCTTTCTTGCATAATAAATTTAATTATTAGCCTTCTTTTGATTTGCTTCCTTATTTTATAACAATTTTACACTCGCATATCACCTTTCACGACATTCTGATTTACAGTTCCTTCTTTATTCACATAATTATCAATTATGCTTAACTTTTGAACACCAGTGTATATTGTTGCGTAAATTAAATCAATATGGCAATTCGATACTCAAATAAAATAAAACCAACTCTTGCTGGACACAACTCAATACTTTGTTCTTGAAACAGAATATTTATTTCCTCCCCTTATATACTGCCATCGAAAATTCCAGAACTTTCGAAAATTATATGTACAGTTAACTTTTATAAATGCAAATCCGATAAAAATAAAATCACGGAACAAATAAAGAAGTGCAATTAATAAAATATAAGCACGTGACACAAAAATTAAAGTTAGTACAAAGAATCCAAAAGCAGTTATATTTTTGGCAACATATCTATTTTTTTCGCTATAATGTATTATATAAATTAAAAGTGAAATACGGCTGAAAGAAAGATGTGTGTTTTGTTAAGGCGCTATGGAACCCTAAAAATCTATTTTCCATCGAAATTTTTTTTTTTTTTGGCTTAACTAATACCTAGAATCTTTATAAAAATGATTGCAAAATGCCAAAGCTTTACTTGCATTTTTTATCAATATTTGATGTTGGACAGCAAATACCACGCACATATTTCAGATTATCTGCTAGAAAAGAGCTTGATAAAAGTTGAATTAATTATTCTTTACCGCGCGTAGATGAGAATGGGATTATATATGCAGGAACAAATCATTTCAAGAAAGAATTGTGCAATTCATGCAAAAATTCTAGTTTGTGAATTGTTTATTAAATAGCAAATGGATTTGGTCAAGATTTAAAAGTTGTGTGTGCTTTTTATTATATTATTATGAATGAAATTAGAACTTCAAAACAGATTCTTTCAAAGCACGAATACTAAATTTCATTTTGATTACTCACATAATTAAAAATCTAATTCGCAACAATAGAAAAAATCTGCCATTTTTTGATATATTATATTTTAGATATAATTAAAAATATATTATAAATTATTATATAATATATTATGTAATTATAAATTATTTATATATATATTCTATAAATTTTATATATATATTCAATAAATTTTTTTCTATAAATTTAAAAATAAAATATAGTATTTTTAGATGTGTACTATATATAGTATTAATGCTATTTTATCAAAACTTAATAATTTTATGCGATACTGTTATTGCCCATAGATGGGGAATATGAGTTGCGCACGTGATAAGACTTTATCTAATAGTTTAACTGTGATTTTAAATATTTTAGTAATTATTACAGGATATAATATTAGCGTTTAACATTAATAGATTATGGCTTTATTTATAATGATAGTTAAATTTCTCTAGAAATTTATTGCTTTCCCTATGGCCCAGAGTATTAGCTAATTCAGGTGAAGGTTGGCTGGCCGAAAAACATTGTTTAAACCTGCATTCCTGGTTCCTAAGGCTAAGAGTTTGCTCTAGTATTTCTGTTGCTAAATCTATTCTATCATGTCTATAGTTATCTTAGGTATATAACTATTTTTTGTATATTTTTGTAATATATATATATATATATATATATATATATATAAATATATATATATATATATATATATATAAATATATATATATATATATATATATATATATATATATATATATATATATATACACTGGTGCGCAAAAATTAAGGACGAGACAGTTTTTTCAACATAACTTTGTACAAAAGCATTCCAAATCAACACATTTAATACCGTAAGATCCCCAATACGTAAGGACATGAGTAATGTAAGTAACACTTACTAAAAGAGAAATCAGAGGGATAAAAAGAAGCTTTATTGAAAAAGTAGCATGGAGCGCAATGCGACTGAAGGCCGAAACATCCCTGTGATGGGTGTCCAGAAAGAAATATCCGGTCTTTAGTATAGGGGATATGATCTCCCCTGACTGCTAGGCAGGTTTCACAGCGTCTGCCCATGCTGAGAATGAGGGTGTCAATGAGTTGTTGAGGCATTGCTGCCCATTCGTCTTGCAACGCCAATCGAAGCTCTGGAATCGTTACTGGTGGTAAGGTACGAGCTGCCAAGCGTCTGCCTAGAAAATCCCATACATGCTCGAAGGGATTGAGATCCGGAGATCGTGCCGGTCAATCCATACGTTCAATATCCTCACTCTCTAAGAGCTGTTCGGCAGCTACTGTGCGATGACATGGTGCATTGTCGTCCATGAAAAGGAACTGCGGTCCCATAGCGCCTCTAAAAAGACGCATATATGGAATAAGAATCTCGTTACAATAACGGGTCCCGTTGACTGAACCTGCGTCGAAGATGTGAAGGTCTGTACGACTACCAAGCATGATGCCTCCCCAAACGAGAACACCGCCACCTCCATACCTGTCCCTTTCAATGATGTTCGAGGGATGATTGCAGCTTCCCCGCTCTCTCCAGACGAGTATGCGATGAGAATCGCTACTCAGACTGAATCTGATCTCATCTGTAAAGAGTACTCGTCCCCATTCATTGTCTCTCCGATTCCGTTATTCCCGGCACCACAGAGAACGCCTTCTCCGATGGGCAGGCGTTAGAGGTACACACCGTAAAGGGCGTCGTGCAAACAGACCACCACCGTGCAGTCTTCTGGCCACGGTAAAACGCAATATCGGTCGTCCAGTCGCCTGTGTCGTGTGTATAGCGATTTCTCCGACTGTCTGCCGTCTGTTTCTTCTGGCCTGTAAGGCAATATACCGGTCATCTGCGGGTGTGGTTCCTCGTGGACGACCACTACTGAACCCACGGAAAGCTGTTCCTGTAGTTTGAAATTGTCTCCAAAGTCGTGAAACGATGCTGTGAGTAATTCCGAACTCTGCAGCCACACTTGTCACACTGCGACCTTCCTCCAACTTCCCAATGATTTGACCTCGGGTAAAAGCCTCCAGATGTCGTCTAACAGATTGATTATTCGCCATTTCTCGCTGAGGCAGCAACTCGGTGTGATTTTAACTGCTATACGGTGTGCAATCTCTTTGCCAGAAATACTAATCTTACACCGACAACATATTTTACTGCTCAGACACTCCCCCATTACGCCTACCTGCATATCTGCGCATGTGCTACCGTACATCACCTCACTTAATCTCCTGATTGGTCTTTCTGTCCGCTCTGCCTCTTCGTTCAGCTGATATGCTAATTTTACGACTTCGTCCTTAATTTTTGCACACCAGTGTATATATATATATATACATAAATAAATATATATCCCATGTGTGCGAGATTCAATATTTTTCTTATTAAAATATTTTAAGATATTTATTTAAACAAATGCACATATGCAGTTCTTAGATTTTGATGTATTTTACCTATAAATTGTTATTTGATTTTGCTTTTATTCGTGTACAATATTTAACATGTGAAGGCTTTTAAAATCATGGAAATAAAAAATAAATGCATAAACATTTTTCGTACATGCTATGCATTAGCTCTGAGCAAGGAATTAGATCTGAAGTGTGCGTATTTATTTTTTGTACAATTATTAAGATAAAGTTTAATGAAATATTGATGTTTCATTCGTTTTCTTCTATATATTCATTATGGAAATATATTGTTTAATTTTTATACATTTTGGCAACTTCTTATGGTAAGTAGTTTTAAATAAGCTAATTAACATTTCATAAAAGTTTCAGACTATTCGAGGAATATTATATCATGGTATTCATGGAATGAAAACTTCAAACTCATATTTCTCCATGTTGAATTTTTGTACACATATTATCATTCAAAGCCCAAAGGTTTTTTTGATAATTGAAGTAAGGGTTTGAAATTTGTATACATGTTCTGGAATGTATGTTTTGTATCACTGTGCAGGAATTAGATCTAACATGTTTAGTACATTTTCTAAAAAAAGTCCAAATCAATTTTTTGCAAGTTTAACTATAAGAATTTAAGAACAGCAATAGAAAGAAACCCATTCATAATTTTATGTAGTATATTATAAGATACTTGAAAAAAAATTTTGAAAAAAAAGAGACATGTTTAAAAAAGCCTTAGGAATTTAAAAAATGTTTAAAAAAGCTCAAATAATTTAAATTTTACAAACATTTTGCAACAAGTTAAAAAATTTTTGTTTGGAATTATTGTTAAATATTAACTTAAAAAACAATTAAAACCAAATATGAAGTATTAAAAATAAAAAAAATTGTGAAGATGGTACCATATCGCCTTAAATGTTTTTAAAAACAAAGAGTAATGTGTATATTTTTATTCCAAAAAATATGAATAACTATATATATTATGTACTGTATAAATATAATTGTATATATTAGTAAGAAAATAAATAACAATCACTAAATTGAAGAGCTGAAATTTCATTAAAATTTCTTATGATCCATACCATCCATAATATATATATATATATATATGGATCACAGTTTTCACTTACTTAAAAATTAATGTGGAATCAATTTACACCTATTTATATGAAATTTCTTTGGATTAAAAAGGCTCGAATTATAAAAAAATATATATTAAATTGTTTTAAAAAGAATGTCTCTTATAAAATTAAATTTGCACCGTTAACATAGTGAATAATGTAAATTGTTTATAGATTTAAAGGGGCATAGTACGATTTAGTTGATTAAATTTAGTTAAAAATTCAAATGATTTTTCTATCCAAAATTATTTTTTTATATAGTTTTCCATAATTTCCCAAAATTTTAAAGGTCTAAATTAAAAACAATTCCGAGTTATCACAGAAAGAAAAAAACTCATTTATCTTCATTTAAATGCTAAAGATTTTTTTCCTAACGAGATAAATGCTTTTAAATTTTTTCCTTATTTTTATTAGTACATACATCAAAAGTTGATATGCATTTTTAAATCAAAACAATACTTATTTTAAAAAAAAAACAGTTTAATTTAGAATTTATAAATTTTTTTAAGGATTTTTCAAAAAAACATTTTGAAAAAAAAAGTTTTTTAACGAATACCAATTATGCTTACATTAAACTCATGCTAGCTGTTAATATACATAGCTTAACATGCTTGCAAATTAAATTGTGTGTGTACGCGCCAATTATTTCAGAAGTATCAGTTTAAAATATATTCAGAAATTTTTTTGAATACTGTTCTTCAAATATTCAAATGAATAGCCTTTTCTAGCATTTTGAGCACAGAATTGTTTTACGTAATCCATATACAGTGGTTAATACTAAAAAAAACTATAAAAAACATCAAATTAAAGACTTTTTTCATAAACTGTATTATGTCCTCTTGAAAAAATAGCACTATACTCGTAAACGTGTTTGTAAAGAACGCTTATTTTTTTAAAATTTTATTTAAGGAATTCTCATTAATTCCAATACCTCTGAAATACGCGTATTTTCATGAATGAAAACACAAAATGTAAAGGGGAAATTCAAATTAATTAGTTTAATGCATGCAATTGCTTAAAAACTGCTTCTGACTATTATAAACAATTGATATTTGATTCTTTGAAAATAAATTTATAATAAGCCTATTAGGAAACTAGTTAAAATTTATAATATAATATTTAAAACAAATTTATATCACTCTTAAATATCTTCTGGTATAGCACTTAATCAGATTTTAAATCATTAATTCAATATTTTTGCAAGACTAGCTATTATTTTTTTTATAAAAAAACCTAAAACTTAAGAGCATTTGCAAGCCAGTTGTGATGAGATGTTAATGGAAAAATATTAAATACAAGTTTATAGATCTTAATAGGTCTTAA
This sequence comes from Trichonephila clavata, assembly GCA_019973975.1. Taxonomy (NCBI): domain Eukaryota; kingdom Metazoa; phylum Arthropoda; class Arachnida; order Araneae; family Nephilidae; genus Trichonephila; species Trichonephila clavata. Next base: position 93,019 of record BMAO01001988.1, read on the forward strand.
GGGAAATGTATGTTTCTGTGAGAAAGATTAATAAAAGCCTCTTATATTCTCTTCTTCTCATCTTGAAGTAATCTTCAAAAATAAAGAACTCTTTCATCAGAGATCAAAGATTTTTTAACAAATACTGACTATCACTTTCTATAAGAAGTAATGGAAATGAGTCATCTTAAAGCCACTCTGATCTCCAAATCCTTTGAAACACAGACGTTCTTAGAACTTTTTCTCTTTGAGGTGCTGTTGAAATTCTGTTTACGAAAACAGTGAATATTCCCTTTGAATAAGGCTTATGAAATGGCATTAGTCTGGAGGGAGAAAAAAATGTGTCACTAAAAAAATGGCGCAATAGTTAAGTATAAAATCAATGAAGATTTTAAGACAAAGGCTTTTGGTCTACTTAGGTTTAAAAAAACTACTTTAAATTTCACATAAATATTAATTTAATCAATTATTCCTCTATTTTAACATTATATTATAATTTTATATTGAATTTTTTACACAAAAAAGTGTGTTACATAAAAATTAAACGACTCACTTGAAATGGCATATATATATAAACACTTTTTCTTAAGTTCTACTAAAAAAAATTTTTATCTCATAAAAAGTAAATTATTTATTATTTTATTCCGAGAAAGCGGGAATTATTTTTTTTTGTCATGCCAAACTTAATTTTCCTTTCCTATGTTATTTAAAACAAATGACTGATGTAATACAAGGCATGCTTTGTTGAGAATATTACATTATGCGGCGGTCTCCACCAAAGGACCGAATTCGTGTTAGGGAAATATGACTTCCCAACGGTAAAGTAGTTTTGCTTGGAAAAGTACCCAGGACAATACGGAAATTTAAGTTAGAGGGAAAGTTGGCATTTGGCCTTCCTTTGGTCTATCTGACACAGAAGTGATCGGCGTAGTTCCCACGCCAATCTCCGGCTTCAAAGTCTACCACATGAGGAGTGGTAAGGACATATGGCTGAACGGTAATACCATCTACCTCCAAACAATCGTGTACTATTGTACTTTACGTGTCTCTTTTGAAAGCTTGACATATTCCTCCTTTAAAGAGACATGGAAAAATAAACTTTTAGACTCTCCCAGACTAACTATCAGACTGACACTCGAACTGGTGGCGTGGTTGGTTTGTCGCTGATCTTCTGCACCCAAGGTTGATGGATCGACCCCGGCTTAAGTCGGTGGGTTTTCGTGATGCAGAAAATTGACAGTAGCCATGTCGAATGATTTATGGCATGAAAAAGATCCCTAGAGTGTCTGTTTGGCTTGAGCGCTTTTGTCAAAATTAAATCCTGGTACAAGTTTGCATCATCAGAGCTCAGGTGCCTCCCTCTGTGGAGGAAACTGGGTGTCAAAATTACCTGCGGTGATTGGTATCCGCCTATATAGAGCCGCACTAAAGATTGATACCAGCTCTGGGGGATGTACTATATCTGAAATGGTAAAAATACCAAACCGCAGCCCATTGGATGAAAAAAAAAAGAAAAAAAAAGATTTTCTTGTAAACTCAAACATCTACGATGACTTCACAAGGCTACTGATAATGAGCATCACAAGCATGTTACCTCAGTTTTCATGCGATTTATCTGGCCCGTAACATCCTACGACCATCACAACTCATCAGAGGTTTAGAGAAATAGTTTAGCTTAAACTGCATGGTGCTATTTAGTACAAATGATTTCATAAAGGACTAAAGTTGAGCATTTGGTAGTTTTTCCCCTTTCGCTATATTGATGATTTAAAAAAATATTTATGGTTTTGTCACAAAATACATTATTAATTATCATATATTTCAGTGTATAAACTGAGGAACTTTGGAATAATTTTAATGTGAAGTTAAGGGGATTCGGCTTATAAAAAAATTCACTATTTTCGAATAAAATGTTTTTAAAAAAAACCCTTTTCCCTGTGTATTTTTCTTTAATCATGCGCAATCGATAACCTTTTGATTTCTTGTGAGTTGGGATGAAATTTTTATTGTAATGTACCTTACATAAAACCTTCAAAGTCAATGCAAGATTCGGAAGTTTAGAAATAGTTTGTAAAATTCTTAATAACTCATTGGAATTCCAGAATGCATATGATAATCTTGCAGTAAGTTGTGTCCCCAGGGCAAGAAAAATAGTTCGACGATCACTTTTAGGACTCGAATATCTCACACATCCTGCTCATCCTCCAAACAAAATGAAAAGGGTTTGAATGGTTAGCACAGGTATTGCAGAAGATAATGAATGGAAAAAGATATTCGTTTCAGAGAGTTAACGAAATACAAACAATGTCGTTAGTGTTTTATTTTTTAGAAATTTGTTTACAAAATATTCCCTCCTTTTTTTCCATTTAGCAACATGTTCACCTTCATGGTGAAATGTTTGATAATAACGGGATTTTTTTTTTCCAGTTCATTTCATATACATGGTTTTGAATTATGGTTAAATTTTTTAAAACGCTTTCTTGGTTTAAACACAAATTAGCTTACATTGGAAAATGCATGGAATGTATTTGCAGTAAAAAAAAATATAAACTTTAATGATAAACACACATTTTAATCATTATCCTGTACTATCACCAACACATTATTCAATACGTCCCCTTATCTGCCTAAAGCTGGAACAACCCCCATTATGTAAATTATACAACTGTCCATTTCATTACTCAGATTGGGAAAATGTTATCTACATGTATTATGTAGCTCTATTTATTTGTTTTTCCCCCTTAAAATTCGTTCTTGGAGTTCCACTTTAGTTAAATTTATCACTAAAGCTGTATCGTGTCTAACAGTTCATTCAAAAAGTCCTCAGATTTTAATAACCCTGCAGCTCTTACAGCTTCCTGGAAAGTTGAGTATTTAATTCTGTTGATTGTTTATAATTTTTCGTACGAGACTACTCCTTTCTTCTCATGCAATGATTCCAGTTCAGGCAATCACTGATGTATTTTATTTGCGAGAGCTTGCAATAATACACTATCGTAACCGTATTGGCGACATTTTATGAAACGAAGTACATGGTAGCCAATTCAGCGAGTACGACACACCGGAATTCAGGGTTTGTCAACTGGACAAGTTATCTTGAACTTCGGCATTGTTTCGATAGTACGTAATAAATTTATTACAACATCACAAAAAAAGCATTATTAATGTAGAGAGGGAAACGAATATGAAAAAAGGAAAATAAAACGCCAAACACAAATAAAGAAAAAAAATCCATACATCAAATTAATCAGTATCTTAAATTAGATATTTTTTACACATTCTGCTAGTTATTTGTTTTTCTGTGAAAGTCAGCAAAATAATTTACTCAAAGTTCAATGTCACACTAAGTAAGAAAAAAAATTCGACTTGCACAGTTTATTGCAGACATGGCGTCTATACATAGTTTGGGCTTGGCGATTCACTGTATCTTACCTGAGATCATCGGGTATTCTTAAAATTAAATAGTAGACATATATTTCGAATATATTTAACCCGCGATCACTCGCGCGGGGTGATCTGTACACCCCAATGACAAGAAAAGCCTCCTCAAATTTCAAGAAGAATGCGCAGAACCGCGATTTTTTCAGTAGCTGTTCATTTTGGGTCATTGAACCTTCAGAAATGATGCAATCATTCTAGCTTGGAAGATTGGAACGTAACGACCTTCAAAAATTTATCTTGGGTACTGAGAACTTTCCGCGAGCAATTGAGTTATGTTTATAGTCTGCTCTACATGTTTGGAAAATAATTAAAATATTTTTTTTAATTTCTACTATCCTTAACATTAATTACGAAGTAAGTTTATTACTGATTTTAACGTTTTTCTCGTGGTTTGCAAAAAATACAAAATTATGTATTTTAAAATGAAAATTTTGCAGGTTTATTTTAAAATAATGTCAGTCCAATTTGCATGGAATAAATGTAATATTTTTATTTGTATCATACAAAAAACATCTTGTATTTTACAAATGTGCATCATTATTGACTTAATTTTTTTTCATATTTAAATAAACATGTTAAAAGTTTGGGGTGTTCTCTACACCCCGCGAGTAACGACGGTACAAAAACAGGCGCGAGTGACCACGGGTTAATTGTTTTGATGTTAAAATCAATGCAATGGAAATAGGGGAAACAGAAAACAATTGAGTTGTTTTACATTTATCCTACTAAACTCCCATGCATATTAGGTAGACAACCTTTTCTTATTAGCGAATATTTATGATGCTGAAAGTAGGTTTGTGCAATACATCTTTTTCGAAATTCTATATATAGTTCTTAGAATCAGTATTGTAGTAGATCAACAAGGAATTACTCACAACTGTATCAATGAATCATGTAAATATCGACCACTACCACTTATTTCCTTCCATGCTGTATAAAGCTAGATTTTCATTCATTGAATCCGTTTTTCTAATGAATCGCTTATATTCTCTTACAACTGCTAGACATTGGACTTGAATTTGCTTACTATCAGAACGAGAAAAACGTTTGACGTTAGTAAGAGTACATGATCCATAGCAAGATGGGCAGAGACGAAAGAAATTTATACCCATTTAACACATGGCATATTTTCTTCAATACATGAGGCATTTCAAAATCACCTCTATTCTTTTCTTTTTTTTTTTTCATTTTCTTAGGGGGCATGGTACGATTTACAAATTTTTTGTTTTTGTTTTAATGGTTAAAAAAAAATTTTTTTTGAATTTTTTCACCCCTATGTGTATGTATTATGTAAAACAGATTTTTTACTCAAAATAAAATTAAAAGCTAGACATTAAATTGTTTAAGAATTTTTTTTAAAAAATTATGAAGTGATTTTAAAAAGCTTTTCCTTTTACAAAAATTGACGAACTCACAGATGAAATTTCGTTTACAAGTACATCAAAATATGTGCAACAAAAGTTTTGGGTTTCTTGATAGCATGCTTGATATTCGTAAAATATTTTTTTTTATGAATGCTTATTGAAAATTCCGCAAAAAGTGAAAAAATCCTAAGATCAATATTTAAAAAAAAAGAAATGTTTGGTTTGAAAATGCATACCAATTCTTGTTACTAGTATTAATACCAATAGTTGGAAAAAAACATCAAAGCATTTGGCAATTTTTTTTTAAAAAATAAGCCATTAAATAAAGAAAGCATTTTAAATAAAGGCAAACTAAACTAACTTTTTCTTCCTGTCTGAGGTAAATCATTTTAAAGTTTTTATTTGCCTTTGGGATGGAAATAAAAACGAACGCAAAACTTTTCATATAACTTTGAGTTTTTTAAACTTAGATCTTTAAAATTTTGTAAGATTATAGAAGAATGTATGAATGATAATTCTGGCTAATAAAATTGCATTTGATTTTTTTTTTTTTACCGTTCGTCAATTGAATCGTACTTTGAAGACAAAAAATAATCTTTTGGAATTCCATTCACTCTTGTAGTAGCAGTTACTCTATAACCAATCTAATGAAGATGGTTTGTTAAATTAAATATCCAATAAAAATATAACAAGTAATATAAAAAAGTTCTTTTACGTCAAATCCTACTAAGAATGGATGAATAGAAGGTATTTTATTAACGATTGAAAATTTTAACAAGATATATATATGAATATAAATATATATACGTAGAAAGTGAACTAAAAGGAGGATTTGAAAAAAGAGCATCATTTGTCTCCTTTTTTTTGTAACAATGCACACCCGGTTTGGCTAATTTGGCTGAAAAACCGGTTTTCGACGCAAACTTTTGGCATTGTTTTAACTGTTACATTGTTACGACAATGGAGACGAATCTAAGTTGGAGTCGAATACCGGTAATTAATTAAATTAATTAGCTGGTAATTGATGAATTAATATTTGTAAAAACTGTATTAACATCAAGTGCATCTAATACAAGTTTAAAGAAATTTGTTTGAACTTGATTCTATGAAGAGAAAGTATTTCACTAATGATTGAAAATTTGAACAAGATAAATCTATATATAAATATATATAGAGTGAGCTAAAGTAGGAGTGAAAAATAGAATCTAATTGCTAATTGTTTTATTTCATTTAGGAATTCCTCAAGGATCAAAGCATTATCCGCAACCGCGGCATTGCAAAATTTTATTTCATATTCTGTGTTAAAAGTAGGGTTTATTTATTTATAAACGTGGGAATTTATGAAATATTCTTTTAAAGTATTAATGTGCACCAAACTTTGAATCAAAATATTGGTTTTATCTGCAATAAATTTATTACTATAATGTTTTTACCAATAGGGCATCATTCATTTATCTTAATTGAGAGACTGATCTGCCTTTCAGTTCTGAAAAAATTTGCTTTTCAAAATTATTCATCAGTGGTTGCAATTCACACATTTTGTCATTTAAATCTAATTTAATGTTATCTGCGCAATGAATGTATCTCATAATTTCAACACAGCGATCTTGTCGCACTGTGTTGTACAAAAGATTACTTCGATTATCCGGTGCAATTCACCAAAACAGTTTATTTCCATTAAAAACATTGTTACCGCTAAGAATGAGGAGAGTAATAAAAACTTTCTACCATAGAATCCGAATTATTCATAAAAAGAACATAGAGGTATACTATGTTATTAAGAATTTGATGATGGAAGTGAAAGAGGAATCAAAGGAATTGCTCACGTCAAATTAAATAATCCCCTAGAGGAAAAATATAGTTGACTGTTTTAATTTCATTCGTAGTCAAGTTTCTTTTATGTTTATTCAACTTGTAAATTTTGTTTGCTTTCTTTTTTGCGAAATTTAATCGTTTTCACATAGCTATTTTCTGAACAAAATTAGTTAAGGGTAATAATATAACTTAACGCTCTATACTGAAAATGTTAAAAAGGGCTTTTTCAATGTGCCTTTTCTAAAAACCAGTTGGAAATACAATTCCCAAAATTTTTGGCAAGTTAAGTATACATCTAATAGTATACTCAAATGAGCTTTTTTTGAAATTTCCGTTAGTTTTTCGTTAAAATATTTTTATTTGATGTATAGTGAGACAAAAGTGTTTTTCGACTGAAAAAAAATTATAAAAAAAATGTATACTAAATTTTGTTAAAAGCTCATTTCAGTATATACTAGAATATATAAAGAATGTGTCAGGTAAGTTTTGTTGACATCAGATATATATACTTTCTGTTAAAAGGTACATCGAACCTTCAAAAGTGACATTTTGAGAAAAACACATTTTTATTAAAAAAAGTTACCTTATCAAAACATTCCAGCTCCCTATTCCACATTTTCAGCATTTTTAAAATTTTATCTTTTTGTTTCATTCTTTTAAGTCTTTTTACTTTTCTAGTCTTCTTAGTTTTCTGTAAATTGGCATATCTTACCCTTGTACTGCTCTCTTTGTCGAGATGTTCCATGCAGCATGTCGCATAATATCCTCGCTCTATGTTAAGTTTTTTTAAAATATCCAGCTTTGTTGCATTCCCTTTATTAAAGGATGGAATAGCATCATATGTACCAAAGGAAAGTGTTTCTATGTGCACAAATGTCTTTTTGGAGACACGAGACCAAATAACATTATTAATGCTTTCATTCGGATTCTGCGTGTTTCCATGCAAGCACTTTTTCAATAATTCTGGATCCGAAAGGTCCCTAAAAATTGGCCTAATGGCTTAAACAACAGCAACTGTGCACCATGTGTCAAGACCTGATGGGCAAAATCCATTCTGTGGATTTTTATCCGTAGATATTTTGTGAAGAAATATTGCCCATATATCTTGTTTCATACACTTTACATTTGATAAATTTCTTCGAATGGCAAGACCATAATATGTTTGCAATTGATCAATAGTTGCTTCTGTTAATCTATTTTTGCCTCATAATGCTTTGCCATCTGATAATTTTTGCCCCCTCATTTTTGCTTTGAAACGTCGGAGGCGAGATCCCATCCGTTTCATATCATGCCCTAAAGAAATTTTTAAAAAATGACGTCAAACTTCAAGCTGACCCAAGAGGAAGTGCAATGTTTACCTTTTTCTGTCCATTTAAATCGGTGACTCGCTTTTAGACGATTCTTTAAAAACAAAATTTTAGCACTTCTAATTAAGCTAGAGATAAAAATGAGGTATTTTTGGAAAGGTAATGAACTGAAGAATATAAAAATGCAATAACCTGAAATTCACGTTTTAGAAAATTTTTACCTTTCCAACTCCTCTTAAACATCCTTCATTTTCCTTTACTGAGTCGTCATCAGATACTTGAGTAACATCAAAAGATTCAACATAGATGTCTCCTCCAAATTTAGACCATAAATGCTTAGAATTGCTTCCTCAAGTGATACATTTCTGAAATTAAAAATTATCACTGAACATTATTTGATGCAAATCTAACTTCAAAAAAGACAGTTGATTACAAAAACTTAAGTCAAAAATAACTATTTAAAATTCCGTAAAATACGAGGAATAAAATAAATTTCTGAGAATAACTTTCTTACTCACAAGCCATCGCTTCACTAACCGTATTGTGCTTACAAAGAGCTTCTATCAAATTAATAGTTTTGTTTGTTGTTAATAAATATTTTAAGTAGCGTAAATACTGAATTCAGCAAAAGAGAAAATAATAACCTAGATTTACTATAAATTACTTGCAGTACTAAACGGTGCCACTGAAATTCAAAGAGATGAAATGATTTTTAAGTAAAATGGTATGTTCTTTTGAACATTGTACATGTATCCTCTAGCTCCAAAAAAGTTAAATTATCATGCATTTATTTCTATTCATATAATAAAAAAAAATTAAATACTTTGCATGTTATGTCATTTTATCAAAAAAAAAAGACGAATTGCCTCTTTGTCCCGTTCAAGTAAAAACTCGGGACATTTTTTTGATTTGAAAAATTGCTGGTTGGCATCCATCATGCTTTCATAAAGCGCCTTCTATTATCGGAAGTAAAAATCACTTGATATTTGTCCCGGAAAAATATTTTTTCTCAACCTAATATGTGCTACCAAACGGTACTGTCCGCCTTCTTTGGTTCTTAATGAGTTCTAAAAATAATCGAATTTTTATTATTTGATATGATATAACGCACAAAATAACTGTTTCTAATTTGAAACCTTCTCTTGAAATATATTTTTTGTAAAATAATTGTATATATTTACATTCCTTACAGATTTGGCACACTAGAGGGAAAAATATGTTAAAATCAAAATATTATATAACAAAGGATTATTATATACAATATTTTATCAACTCATTTAAAATGTATGTGAATAAAAGAAATTGTTTTATTTCTGTTTGTTACATACAAAGTATTAAATAGAGTAATGCATAATTAAAAAACGGTCACGAAATATATTGATGAAATTAAGTGCAAGGAATAAGGGGTCAAAGTAGAATAATAAATTATAGTTAAAAAAAACTAAAATACATGCTTTTATTGTTAATCGAAATTAAAAACAAGAAAAATTAATTCTGAATATAAGAATAAAATGATTAACGAGAAAATTAATATCATTGTGGTAAAAGATAGAGGTGCTCCATATCAATTGTTATAATTTCTTACGTTCAATTCCGAAAGGCAGAGTTAGTGTAAAAATGCAGTGCGAAGCCCCCTACGCTTTTACTGCAATGACATTAATTTTCTCGTAAATCATTTTATTTTTATATTAAGAATTATTTTTAATTTTAAATTCGATTAACTGTAAATAAGCGTGTTTTTATATTTTTAAACAATAATTATTTTTATATTTGTTTGTCTTATTTCCCTTGATTAAAAGCGTGTTTTTAAATTTTTTTAAGCTATCATTTATCCATTGATGAATTAATCTTAAATGCTTCATTTTTTTAGAATCTGGAATACTCATTAACATCGTATTAGTGGGTCGACACGGCCTGATCTGCAAAATGTAAGATAAGCCTACTGAAAGAAATCTGGAAAAGCTAAGTTTGTAATATTTAATGCGGAAGAAGGTGTAAAAATGATCAATGATATTTATCTTTAAAAAGAAAATATTTTCCCTGAAACTTGCATCAGCATTAGACATAAAATTACACGTTTTAAATAAAAAAAATGTGAAAAATTATTTAATCCGGTGACATATTAATCAATTCTCAGCTATTTTGGTAAAATGAAACATTGAATGATGTTTCATTCCACAGATCCGACAAGATAATTCAGAAAAACTGACTTTATGTCAGGGTTTCAAGCGATTAAAGCATATATTATTTTTTTCACATTATCGAGTCCTTTTTCTTAATTCCATTTTTATAAAAACCGGGTAATTGTGAATATTATGGTAAGAAATTGCTTACACATCTTTCCCTTTTCCTCATAAGGAACACTGATCAGGAAAACGCATCAAAATAGTTAAATAATTGTATTGTCACCAATCACCAGTGTACAAAATTTCGAATTAATCTAATCTTTTGAAGTGGGTAAAAATTGATTTTAGAGATTCCATTATATACAGGTGAAGCTAATAAAATCGTGAAAAAAAAGTTATCTCCTGTGTGTTCATTACTAAATCATTAAACTGGATAAATGAATTTTAATATAACAACTAATATAAAAAAAATTATTCCAATTCCTAATTTCCTAATTTGAATTGATGAATAGAAAGTATTATATTAAAGATTCAAAATTTGAGCAAGATATATATATACATATAATGAGAGAGTGAACTGAAAAAAGAGCATGATTTTTCTGTATTGGCATACCCGATTTGGCTAGTTTGGCTGCAAGACTGGTTTTCGAAGCAAACTTTTGTCATTGTTTTAACAGATACATTGTTACATCAATGGAGATAAACCTTAGTTGGCATCGAAAACCGGTAGGTAATTTAATTTAATTTAATTAATTAATTGAAAACTCTGAATTAACATCAAGTGTCATCATCTCTACAAGTTTTAAAAAAAATATATGAACTTAATTGGATGAATAGAAAGTATTTTATTATCGATTGAAAATTGAACAAGATAAAGATATATGTATAGAGAGAGTGATCTAATACAGTAGGAATTGAAAAATAGTTACAAGATATTAATTCGTCTTTTCTTTTCAAATATTTTTAATATATAAGATAAGTGAGCAAGAAACTAAAAAAAATAGAATAAATTGGTTTAAATAATTTGTCATGTTCTAATATTCCTGAACTAATGCTTAGAATAATGATTTATATCGCTTAAATAACAATTTAGCTATTTACTAGCTACATTATATATACTGTCAGCTTGGTGGCTCAGAGGTAGAAGTCCCCGCCTCTTAAGTCCAAGGTAATATCACATTTGGTTGGATCCCGGCAGGATTTGACAGATTTTCTGGATGCAAAATGTTGTAGGTCCGCATATTATATGATTATGTGGAATATAAAGGATTACTTAAGTATCAATTTTTCTCTGGTGCTCTCGGCAAAATTAAACTTTGGCAATATTTAGCATTCGACGAGAGCTTGAATTAAAATTAATTCCAGCGTCAAAGTTTGGTAAAATGGCCACCACTCTATGGTTTCACAATTGAATGATTCTCACAATTGGGGACTTCCCGTATCTGTAAAACTTTGTTGTTGATGTGCAGCCCATGAGGGAAATAAATTATCACACATTTTATTTATTTCCAAACAATGCAAAAGAAGTGTTGTATCTTCTGGAGACAATATATCGAGGTTTGAATCCTTATTTCATTTAACTATAATCAGTTAACTTAAAACCAGTTAATTGGAAAATTTATACTAATTTTACGTTTCATGCACACAACACAATTTTCTGAAGGACGGAAATTGGTTTCTTAACTTTATATATATAAAGGTAAAATATTCAATATATATTCAATTTATAACAAATTATAACCCAAAACGCTTGTCAAATGCTGATGAAAACAATTAAGATATTAGCACTTGACAAATTATGAAAATAAAATTATATCATTGTTACGTATAACATTGCCAATTACTAATTTCATTAAATATATTTTATTCGAAACATAAATTGTGTTGTTTACTTATTCGTCACTTTTCGGCTTTGAGTAAAATTATTTATACATAATTAACAGATAAAGGCATTAATGCAATTTCGTTTATCAATCCAGCACATCAATTGGAAATAATAACAAAGAAACATAATATGTTGTTTTTTCAAACCGTACTTAATATTCAGTAAATCTCTAGAAATTTTAAATCATTTGTAAAACCCGCACACTGAAATCAATTGCTTACTACTGAAGTAAGCTTTTTTTATCAGTAATTATTTTGCTTCAACTCATTTTTTGCTTGTAAATATTATCACAAATGTATCTAACTTTAAAAATTAAGCATGCAATCTTTCATTTAGATTAACTACATTTGTTTTTACTAATGTTAAACTAAGGAATGTGTGTAAATATTAAAGTACAATTTTGAAATATCTCTTAATAAAATATCTGTGATGACTTGATAAATACTAGACATTTTCTCGTTCTGTGAGAATTCAAATAATTTTATAATCCCCACGCATGTACATTTTAGTCAGCGGTAACCACAACCTTTAGAACTTCATGGACTACTAAAATTACAATTATATGTTTGGAGGACCACTAATATGATTGACCATTGTACGAAAGATCGCTACAAATATATAATCCTTATTTAGGTCTCTATTTACATTTATTACAGAAAAAAAGTTCACAAAAGTATGCAAAAACAAGTAACGCAAAATAATATCAATAAATTAAATTCTTTATACCAAAAAATTTACCATGATTAAACAGCTCTCGATTTCAAATGTCGCTAAACACACTTTCAAGGGTAGATAAGAATTCGCTTAATTCAGAAAGAAATTTCTCAGCAACTAACTAATTCTTTTAATAAAAAATTATAATCCAATATTCCATAATACGCTTGCTAATCAACATCTTTGAAACTAAATCATCATAAAAATGTAAATTATGCCCTACCTTTTCAGCGGACCATTAAAATTTTTCATGGATCTCCACACAGAGGTCCTTAAGCTAACGGTTGGCGACTGCTGTTTTAAAAAGAGTTTATTATATTTTTTTAAATTAGTATAAATCAATCACTATAACATCTAAAAATTCATTATCGTGCCAAGAAAAAAGTGATGGATTTTAAAATTAAACATTTAAATTTCTCCAAAAACTTTACAAAATATCTTTGTAGACATTTCAGACCACACACATTATGTATGAAATCAGCATTTAAGATTTTAGAGATGTGTTTTAATAAACACAATTATTGATATATGATGTTATGTGTCTAAATTAAAAAAATGATCCTAAGCAAATTAATAAAATATTTTATTGATTGACTGTAATTTGAAATCTCAAGTAACAACTCATGGAAAGAAAAATTTTTTAAAAATTTGTTAGTCTAGTTTGGTCCTTTTAAGGCGATATGGTACCCTAAAAATCATTTAACAGTCGAAAAAAAATTTTCGCTTATTTCATACCTCAAATCTTTATAAACATGCCTGCAGAATTTCAAAGCTGTACCTGCAGTTTTTATCATGTTATGGGACAATATTTGATGCTGGTCAGCAACTACCACTCCCACATTTCAGATTATCTGCTAGAAAAGAGTTCTGAAATGTATGTTTTATAAAACTGTGCATGGAATTAGCTCGAACATATTTAGTACTTTTTCTAAAGATTTCAAAATCAAAATTTATGTTTATTTGAGAATTTTTGGAAGTTTAACTATAAAAAAATTGATAAATTATTAAAAAGAAGCAGCAGAAAAAAAACAAGCACAGTTTTATGTACTATAATATAAGGTACTTGGAAAAAAAATTTAAAAGAAAAGAGACATATTTAAAAAAGCCTTGGTAATTTAAAAAATGGTTAAAAAAGTTCAAAAATTTAAATTTTACAAACATTTTGTAACAACTTAAAAAATTTTCTGTATGGAATTATAAAGAAATATTACCTTTATAAAATACAATTAAAACCAAATATCAAATGATAAAAATAAAAAAAATTGTGAAGATGTTACAATATCACATTAATTCGTATATGTCCAACATACACTGCGGGCCACTATAAATGCAACACCAAGAAAGACAAGACATAGCACAACAAAATTTATTTTGTAGATAACATGTTGACCAAGTATCAAATTATTAAATATATAGACTTCTGTGAAGTGTGATTCCTGCCAGAATCAGTAGCCAGAATAGCTGCCATTGGTGGAGATCACCACTGCCACACGCCTCGGCATGATTCAAAGAGATTTTGGATGTGTTCTTGCGGTACATCAGACAATGCAGCTTCCACACGTTGCCAAAGTTGATCTGGTGTGACAGCTGGGAGTGTCATCTGGGTCAATCGTTGAGCAGCCATGGACCCACATGTTTTCTTCGGCGAAAGATCCAGAAAGCGAGCCGTCCAGGAAAGCAATTCAATCTGATGATTGACTATAAATATTTGAACAATGCGTGCCACGTGTGCTCGCGCATTATCCTGTTGAAATATGGCTGTGGTCAAGCTCTGAAGGTAAGGAAGGACTACTGGCTCCAACACCTCGGAGATGTAGCGCTGGCTGTTTAAAGTACCGGCAATGCGTACTAGAGGAGTGCGAGAGTGATATCCAATACCACACTCCATACCATAATACTAGGTACAGGACCAGTGTGGCGGTGCATAACGCAGCTGTTCAGCATCCTCTCTCCACCGTGTCTCCAGACTCGAATCCGACCATCGTAGTGTTGCAGATATATGAGTGACTATTCAGTAAAGAAAACTTCATTCTATTCTGCCGCCCACATCCTTCTTTCTTCACACCATTGGCGGTGGAGACGTCTGGGGCTCTGTGTCAAGGGTAGACCAAGCATTGGACGTCTTTGCGGATAGACCACTCTGCTGTAAACGGCGTCTAATAGTAAGCGCAGATACTGAATGATGCGTTACAGACTCTATGTGCTGTGCTATGGTGCGTGATGTGACTGAGCGATTCGTCACTGCCATGCGCACAACTTTCGAGTCCTCACGTGAAGTGGTGCACTGAGGGGGATGCGTTCGACCACGTAGGTCCGTCGTACCTTCCTGCATCCAACGATCAAATGTCCGCAGTACAGTTGTTTGGTTTCGTCCAACACGACTACCGATTTCAATGAAAGATAATCCACAATCTGGTAAGGCCAATATCCTTCCTCTGTCGAACTCGGATACTTTATCAAAAGCGGGTCGCTCATTTCTATGAGACATAACTGATCGTTTTTTTAAAAAAAAACACAAGAAAAACACAATTGCGAAATTTGAAATCGCCAAAATCTCCAAGCCTTAAATAGCACTTTGATGTGGAGCCACATGCGTGCGTGATGTGTGTCTGCTCTGAAATTCTAATCATTTGCACATCTCACTTCCGCTAATGCATGTTGTAAATTTCATGCTATGTCCTTGCTTTCTGTAAGGTGTTGCATTTACGGTGGCCATCAGTGTAGTTTTATCTGTGTTATGAATCGAAAGATAATTTATGCATGCATGTTTATGTTTTTATTGCTTTTTTTTTATAAAAAATCATATTTTGTTAATCGAGTTTTTCCTTTTAATTTGGAATATTTAAAAAAAAATTTCAAAAGGATTAAGTTTTTAAATTTCTAATACATATAAAAATGATATTTATGCACTGTATAAATATTATTTGAAAACATTTATTAGAATTTTGTGCAAAAGAGTGTAACTGCAATTTTTCATCACGTGAACCACAGACGTCTCCGCCGCAGATGTTGCGATGAAAGAAGGATGCGGGCTGCAGAATGGAATGAAGTTTTCTTTACTGACGAGTCACGCATCTGTCTGCAACACCACGGTGGTCGGATTCGAGTCTGGAGACACCGTGGATGCACCACCACACTGGTCCTGCACCGAGTATTATGGTATGGGGTGGTATTGGATATCACTCTCGCACTCCTCTAGGACGCATTGCCGGTACTTTAAACAGCCAGCTCTACGTCTCCGAGGTGTTGGAGCCAGTAGTCCTTCCTTACCTTCAGGGCTTGGCCACAGCCATATTTCAACAGGATAATGCGAGACCAAACGTGGCACGCATTGTCCAAATGTTCTTCGTCAATCACCGGATTGAATTGCTTCCCTGGCCGGCTCGCTCTCCGGATCTTTCGCCGAGAGAAAATATGTGGTCCATTGTTGCTCAACGATTGGCATAGATTACACCCCCAGCGGCCACACCAGATCAACTTTGGCAACGTGTGGAAGCTGCTTGGTCTGCTGTACTCCAAGAACACATCCAAAGCTTCTTTGAATCAATGCCGAGGCGTGTGGCAGCGGTGTTCTCCATTAATGGCGGCTACTCTGGCTACTAATTCTGGCAGGAACCACACTTCACAGAAATCTATAAATTTAATCATTTGATACTTGGTCCACATGTTACCTACAAAATAAATTTAGTTGTGTTATCTACTATCTTTCTTGGTGTTGCATATACGGTTGCCAGCAGTGTAGATAAAACATATTCTGAAAATTTCTATTCCATATCTTAAAAAAAACCATTTTGGGTGTTAACCTGCTTCCGGTGTTGTAAATTCAATTTCAAGTTTACTAATTATTCTATAACTTTGCTTCTACATATCGTAGAAACAAAAAATAGAATGTTTTGGAATCTTAATGGTATGGACTATAAAATAAAATCATGAAAGAAATTTCGGGTAGACTCATACCTTAAAACGTTTATAAGCTTGATAAAACCTTTACTATCATTAATTTAAATTTAATAAAAATAGATATAATTTAAATAATTTAAGGTTAAGTAAACTGCTTATTAATTCAAATAAATATTTATCGCAATTATATTTTTATTTATGTATGGGATGCTAGTTTCAAAAATATGTGATAGCTCTATATTTCTTCGCAAATTTAATTGTATTTCCCTAAAGAACAAGAGTGCCCATTCACATCAATACTTTCTGGAGAAAAAAAAGACTGGCGTCTCCACTGTAGAACAACACCCAATCATTCAAGTAGCAAAGAATACAAAGTTCATTTTTTCATTCTATGAATCAAAATTCCTTTACAAAGCAATGGTATGAATTTCTCTTTTCGAGCTCAAGAGCTCCCCTACAATTCGATATTTTTTGCACTCAATAAAAGTTAATGAAGCTTGTTACTTTTTGAAATGTGAAGAATCCCTTTATATTTTGGTCATTCTATTTTTCTAGACAGTCTTACTACTGGAGGTTATTTAAGCTCATTGTTTTCATATCATCTATCGTGTTCTTTCAATGGCTTTTTTATTCCTCTTGGAAAAAAGTCACAAAGTGTAGTTTTTATTATCATTATAATGGGATACAAATCTAATTCTAAATTGGATGACATCATTTCGATATTTAAGAGTTACTTCTCTCCTTTTTCTTCTCAAGATATATATGTAACATCAGTTTTAGTATTTGGGAAATATTTTTGAAATTCCCCTCTAAATAAAAATCTTTGTATTAAAATTTGAAAGAGTGTATTAGCTTACTCACTTGCATGAGAATAAAGATAATAGAGTGCATTTAAATATAAACAGCAAAGAAAATGTTTCATTGCGTGAAACAACAGTAATAAGGTCAGGTTTTTTTGGGAATCAATAAAATATATAGGAGAAATTATGCAACAAATATAGATATAATAATGAATAAATCGTATTTAGTTATTTCAATTAATCGAAGTAATTGCTACTTTATTTTCGATACGTTATAGCAATATAGCTATGTATTTATTTTCAGTGTTTTGCTTATTATTACGAGTTTTTTAGAAGAAAAAAATAGTTAATGTGAATGTTCTAATAAGTGTTATACTTCAAAACATTTGAAGTTTTTAGAAGTTTGATGTTATTACTTAGTTTAAATTATCTTTATAATTTTATTTCTTATCATCAGAATACTTCTTTTTACATGACACGCATCACTAATGTCTATGGAACACTAAAATTCAAATGCTTGTACAGCTTTCTAATCATAAATTTTCAAAATTTTATATAGTGATAGATAATTTTTACTTTCAAAATTAATATAATAAGATAATCATAACAGATTAAAAAAAAACAATAAGATTTGTAATACATTTTAACATAAATGTTTTTTAAAACAAACAATACGTTTAATTTCAAAATAGTGAATATTTTCAAGAAATATATATATATATATATATATATATATATCTTCTTCCTGTAAATTCAAAATTAAAATATCTCTCAAAATGACTTTTTTTAGTTGAATTATTATATTATAATCTAGAATTTTTATAACATTATCAATTCCCAAATGTAACTGTTATGCAAGGTTTGTTCATAAACTATGAATGCAATGGCTATTTTTTATGTATACAGTAAATGCCTTTAATAAAACCATTAAAGTAAACTATTTAGTGGTATGTAATATCATTAGTTTTCTGATAGATGATCATAGAACGAAACAATTCAATTACTTTTTTGTCTGATCTTATATCTTTAATATTCCGAGAATAAATTTTGTATGGAATCTAATTAAATGAATACGTGGTATAAGAGTAAAAAATAATATGAATAAATTTATTAATTAGAGTAGTATTTTTTAATAAAAACCTCTTATTTTAGGAGCGAAATTATGATCCATATTATCCCAAATCTGAAATAATCTGTTTTTCCAGTGATGTTGACTGCTATGGTCGCATTTCATGATGCCAATCTCTTTATTTACAAGATCTTAATTTTAAAAAAAATTCAATTATGAGCAACTTCTGAGATGCATGTGTGTTATTTATATATATGTAAATGTGTAAAATATAGAATTAATTTTGATATGTTCTCATTAGGTTTGGAAATTATAAAACCACTCAGTTCGAACTTTATCGCATGCATTAAAATGCTAATTTAATAATCAGTAGATTTACATCGTGGAAAAACGCGAAAATCATTGAAAAAATATTGAAGTATTTATATATATATATATATATTTGAAATCTGCCTCATAGACTTCCCTTACGAAGTCTTCAAAATAATATTTTCTCAAAATTGCCCTTTATTTTAAATTGATTACAATTTTGGTGAGAAAAGTTCTCATTTAAACCCATAAACAATAATTTGAAGGTACAGCAAGCGATTTCTTTTTTTCAGTTGGATTTACATAATTTAAACTATTTTAATATATAAATTTATTTATATAAATATTGTAAATTTAGAATACATCCACCTTAAATGTAGATTTCAATAAACTATTTTGCATATTTTTGAAAGTATATTGATATTTTAATGCAGAATTTCAAGAAAGATGTTGATATCTCCTTAAATATGATAAAATGAAAAGACCTTTTGATGGTCAGTTGAAATTATGAACTGAGAAATTCTAAGTACAAAATCATAAATTTATTGTTTTTCAACACTGATAAAAGAATGAAATTAACATTTTACTGTAGTTTAATATTTTGTAAATACTACGTGTTCTAAGAACAGTTATCAACTTGAATGTAATGGGATAATTTCTTTAAACAAAACATAGTATACGGAGTTACTTTATTACCTAAACAGATTGAGCTCACTCTACAAATGCTTAGAGCTTTTAAGATCTGGTTGTCCCGACAGAAATTATCTCTCTATATAAGAAAAAAGTTTTTTCATGACGTTGTATTAGATTTATTTATGCATAATGTATTAATGCAGCGCTCCTAATTCTTCTTTATTTAACATCTTATGATTTACGCAGGTTCGATTATTTAACTAATGTCTGCATCATGATAGGGGTTAGTACTTTTAAATCATAATTAAAGACAACGCAAAATTAATGAATTACTCGGATTAAATTAAAACAAATTCGTTTATTACATTTAAAAGACACATCACGAAATTTATGATTATACGCTACTAAATTTCTAAGATTAAGAATATTATATACAAACATTTCACTTATCTGAAACGGAGGCCAGGCGATGGGTGGCGCTTAGGCTTTTTTGTTAAGTATATCTAAGTAAAATCTCTTGATCTGTGATCTGCCGAGAAATGTCCCGGTTCCTCCTTTTAAGTTGGGGCAAATTACCCCCTTTTTCATCCGCACGCCCTTTGGTCTCGCCTAGTCATTGGTCAGGAACCAAGCGCAAAGTTACAAATTTCACGACGACTCTCCAAATTTATGAGTCCATTCAACTTTCCTGACTGACCGTTGGGACCCCTCAACTTAGGAATCCGACAACATCCTGTCAACAGAAAACAAGGGGAATACACAAATTACATGTGTCTTAGGGACCATCTTCAAACCCGATCAGCATCTAAGCCTTCCAGCCTCCAAGCCACCCATCAGTATAGTTAATGAAAATGGGTTGTAAAACATTGAACTTTACTGAGGTGAAGCGTCCAGAACGATTTGCTTAGTGGGTCCCCTTCAACCTTCTGGTGATATCTCAAAAAATCCACTTTTATCATAGATCGTGATGTTGTATATTTATCCAGTAATTACCAGCTGCATTCACATGGTCACCATGTCGCCAACGTGGTCACCAGAAATCCTGCCACCATAGCTGTATCGCCATTAGTTCACCACGTTTCAATTGAAACGCCATTTAAATGTAAATAATGGTGTTTGATTTCAAAAAATTACAATGTTCATCATAAATTAATGTAATTGAAAGTAAAATTAACATATTACAATTGCAGATATAAAATAATACTTGTAAAGTACAGTTTTACAATTTAAGCAATGAGTAAGAACAGTTGTATAATTTGTACAATGCAGGTTGGTTCGCCGTTAGACAAACAAGAGTTACCCCCTCATCCCCTAGCCTGTAAATATAATATATTTGGTTAGTTTTATAAAAAGAATATTAAAGATATCGTCTAAGAAGTCAGTGTATTATTGCAAATGTAAGTTCTGGAGAAAAGTGTGAGAAACATATTGTTGAAAAGAAAATCTAAATATGACAGAAAGTAATATGAATTCTCTTATGAATGGAAAGTTATGCATGATATGAATATTTTGCAACAAATGCTTATCTATTATATATTATTAGCTGTCAAACAAATGCTTTTTTCCTTTTGGCCGACAATATAATTGTTATTCCAATTCAATATTTATTTGTTGACTTTATGTATAAAATGTAATCTATTTCGTAAGTGATTATATCAGAAATAGGAAAGTAAGGGTAATTTCTCAAAGGCAGATAGACGGTGTTGATAAATATTCATCTCCGGTTATTTTAAGCGTTCAATATGTTGCAGCATTATATATAGTTCTGGGAACGAAGAACACATATTTATCCATCGGTCAGATTCAATTGACTACTCGATTTATCACGTTACTAACATGTGACGTTATGAAAACAAAAGTATTAGTACCTTTCTGATACTGATAGATGAGTTTCTGTGTCATGTTCCTGAGTGAGAAACGAAATACTCTTTTGCTTATACATAACTCATGCAGTCGCATAAACAAAAACAATTTCCCGTGTATCTTCTTATATTACTTTCACATGTACATGTGGCACATTATGTTTGAAAAGTACTTTCTCTAATTGCTAATTTCTTACGTAATTCACACTATAAGTGGGCAATTTCTTTATTGTTTGGAACCGTTAGTTTTAATTTTCGTTTCGTGCATTTCGAAAAGTTAGACTTAATTCCTAAATTCCTCATATTAGCAAATTTTTATCCTTAATAAATTAATGGCTACAATACACATATGATAAATAGGAGAAGAACCGAAAAATTTCTGGAGTATCTCTGAGTTTTATATATTAATTTATACACAACAGTAATATCTTCTATTAAGGAAAGCATAAAATACATTCTATAATATATTTGATTTTAGAGTGAAATCGTGCAATCTCTCTCTTTTTAAATACAGAGAAAAAAATTATTTGTAAGAGATATTGTTGCAATTTGTAATTTTAATTGATTAATAATAAGCACAATTCAAAATACATTTTTAAAAGAATTAATAAGAGAGATATATAAACTCGATTGCCAAACACACACGCAATAATAGTATATGTGTTTTCTTTATAATCAATGAAGTTCAAAGAAGTAATATCTTACAAAAGTAGAAGAACATTGTCCAATCTTTCTTTATTTGATACATGTAGTCAATGGGAGATTTACTATGTCTTTAATTTCTTTTTTTTTTCTCCTTTTCTTCATTATCGACATGTCTAAATTAATACAATGGAAGAAATTAAAAAAAATGTTGCAGTGTTTTAGTTGTGGGGATGTCATTCTTATATTTACAAAACAACATTAATGATGTAAATATAGTCTTAAAAATACATTATTTTTTAAATTAAATTATTTTAATATAACTTTTGGATATTTCGCAAAATATTGAATTAGTTTTAATTTATGAATAATTGAACTGAACTCAGTGGTGCAACAACCTATGAGGGCCAAGACCTACTGTGTCTATCTCCACCTTCGTGACCTTAGGCGCTATGGTTCTTGTGTAGATGTTCGCGGCGAAGTGGTCAGTCTGACGGAAACCCCCAGTGTTCAGTTCTCAAGCAATCGTTGTACTATTTTACAGACCCACTGAAGGGATAAAAGGCTGAGTCAACTTTGCGAAGCCCGGGATTTGAACCCTAGACCTGTGGTGTGGAAGCACGATACGCTACTACTCAGCCACTGAGCTCCGATTTATAAATAGCTTAAAGTATCCGTACACCTTCAAAACGTCATTTTCGCCAAAATTTTCAATTTTTGAATTTTGATGCTATTTTAAAAAATGAGCCTTTTTCTTTAAAATGGTGCTTAAATTTTGTTTCTATCTTATTTAGAACTTAAGTTATGTGGATTTGAATCTTACTCGGTAAATATTTTTTGAAACCGGAAGTAGAAGTCTGCATTCCGGAAGTTGAAAAAAAATGTTTGTTTACATTTTTATTTTTCAATGTTTGGTTTTAATATGCAATAGTAGGAAATTTATATACTTTAAAATATGAATTTGAGTTTTCAGAATCTCCAAAAATATAATTGTCAACAGATTTTTACTAATATTTTTATCCAGAATCTGGCAGGAAAAGAGAGTGTGTTATTGTTTGTTTACATTTTCTTGCCATTGCACAGTTCTTTATAAGTTTCTGTTTAATCCGTTTTACTGCTGAAAACATTAATTTTTTTCATTTAAAATGGTAAAACTAAACGTAGAATAAGTGCAAATAGAAAGTGTCAATTTCGTGTGAATGGATATGGTAATAAAAATTTCAAAAATTGCAGCTCAATATCTACCAATGCTAGTTCCTCAAAAATTAAAATGCATGCTTTTTTTGTGAAGAAATAGCAGAAAATGAAAGTAAACCACATACCAGTAACATAATTATGGACATAGAAGTCCTTAAAAATTTTTTTTACTACTTTGTAGCCCAAGATGTTTTTAAGAAGTTTTACTGCTTTCTGGGGATTTTAGATATGGTTTGTACTCAAATTTTGTTATTAGGCGTAAACATTGTATATTTTACCCAGGGGGGTTTCTAGTTCAAAGAAAACTTTAAATTCTCCTGAAGTAAATACAAGATTTTTTTATGGTATGAGACAAATTGGTAAAGGCTTTTAAAGTGGGTTTAAATTATGTGGTACGTTAAATTTACCCAGGCTCAGTAAAACTGTGTACACTAATCATGAGAGCAAACTCATGTCTGTGATTTCAGAAGTTAGTGAACTATCAATGCAAATGTAGCTTCTGAACTGTTAGTTCTACATCCTTCTAAAAATAAAATAGTTGAATGTGGTGTTTCAGGGCAGCGTAGGGGTCACACTTCCATGAATGGGTGTGTCGCAGCTTCATCAGTTGACACTGGTAAAGTAGGGGACATTGAATTTATGTCGTCATATTGTCCCACCTGCAGAAAGATTTCTAAAATGCTTAAAAGCATTGAGTCGGAAACTTTTGCAGAAGATCACATATGCCATAGCAATTTTTTAAGGTTTTGCATTACGAATGGAAACTGTTGGTGCTACTGTAATCTTTCAACATTCTATTGTGAAACAATGCCGTAAACATGCACACTGTTATGGTGACGGGGATTCTATGGGCTTTATTAGTGTCAAATATAATTATGGGAAAGATAGCGTCACAAAATATTATTGCATCGGCCATTTTCATAATAGAGTAGGTGCGAGAATGAGCAAACAAAAGTCAAAAAATAAAAATCTGCCTGGTAAAGGCAAAATCATCGACTCTTTTACTGCTTGTTTGCAAAACTATTATGGGATTGCTGATCGTAGCAATGTTGGAAACCTCTCCGGTATTCAACAAAATGTTATTGCGGCCCTGTTTCATTGCTTATTAAGTGTCGAGAAACCCATGCATGCACAGCGTTTCATCGGAAAAGATTGTTAGTGCTACTACCAGAGAGCACTATCTTGTGGCCAAAAGCCAAAAGAAAAATATAAAGGTTTATTCAATGAAGTATTAAACATGATTAAGCCTACATATATAGAATTATGCATCTAAGAACTACTTACTAAATGCCTGCATGGCAAAATGCATAACTCAAATGAGTGTTTTAATGACATTATATGGCAGAAATTACCAAAAGAAATTTTCGTGTGCCTCAAAACTTTAAAATTTGGTGCATTGGATGCCGTTATACAATTTAATGATGGGTACAAGGGTTGTGTTGAAATTTTTAAAAAACTTATTATAACTCCTGGTTATTTTACTTTAAAATCATACAAACATCTTGACGTTAATAGAATTAACGATGAAGAATGTCATTCAACACCAAATGTAAAGTAGCATAGAAAAGTTTTAAGAGTTACAAGGGGAAAAATCAATGTTTTAGAGAGGAAAGAGGGTGTTATTTATAAATCAGGGGCATTTGTAGTATATCTAATTGGGTTTGATATTAAAAATTGCAGTTTAAAGTGTATTTCTGATTTATCTCAAAATGTATTTTTTTTAACGTATTGGCATCTGACAACGTAAATATCAGAAAAAGTTGTGAACCAAATTACTTTAAATTTTACATGTACATTTATTTTGTAGGTTGAAAGCACCCCTACCATTTCCATTATTATAAAGTGGATATGTTTTTAGTAACTAAGGTGTATATCATGTCTCGTAATAATTTTTTAGTGATTTTTCAATGCTCTTTTACTCGAAACTTGTTAAAAATTGTAATAATTTGATTATCATTAGGAAAATAGTTACCACCCCTAAAAATTGTTATGATGATCAACATCAAATTTACAGAAAAGTGATATTTTTGTTTTCATTTGAGTTATGTGCGTTATTCTAACAAAGAATTTAATTACCAATCTTCACTATGTTTTTCTCTCTAAATTTTTTTTTGTGCTATAAGTAAAATATTAAATGTATTTTTCATAGTTTTAAGTTATGTTTCATCAGTAAAAAATATTTTAATAGCAAATATTACAGTTTCTCAAAAAATTTCCTTCGAAGATGTACATATATCTTCAGATAAAAATTTCAAAGACGTTGTAATGAATGTGAAAAAGACTTTAAGATATATATTCATTTATTAAGCTCTTAAGCTCCTTAAATTCATCTTTGTCATGCTTAAAAATTTATATAAAAATTGAAATGTTTATATCTATGTAAAATAAAAATTTAAGTAAAAAGCCACCTATGCAAAAAAATAATTGTTAATTTTTTCGAAAACCGCACATTTGAGCATCAACTCTTTTGAAAGTTTTTGTCTCAGTTTCAAGAATTAAATTACCATTTAAAATATATTACGGATTTATAGGTTACTACAAATTTACATGCATTTAATTGCAATTGATCAGGTAATTTTTAAACATAGCATTTTTGTTGAGATAACAAAATTAACTAAACACGTTAAAATGATCAAATTCTGTCAAAAAAAACACACATATGTTTTGTTTTTTATTTTATTGAATAGAGCTATGTTTCGTCTTTTCAAAACATTTTTTATTTTGTTTCTACGTTACCTAGATGTCAAGTTATAATCAGTTTTATAAAATTAAGAAACCGGAAGTGAGTCTTTAATCTACCGGAAGTAGACATTTAAATGGTTCAAAATCAGTCAAAAATTAGTTTAAGGAGCAGTTTTTTGGAAGTACAGTTTTAAAATTCTTTTAAGTAAATAATATAAATAATTTAGTGTTTTAAAATTTCGTGGTAACACAACATTTCTTCAAATAGTTTGGCAATAAGTGATTGTGTTTACAAATTTTTAATGCTTTTCAATTGCTTTTAGCTCGAGTGTTTTAATTGATTTTGCTAATGTTGTCATCCTTTTTTGCAAAATTTTAGTTTTATTATTTAAATTTTGTTTTCTCTTAAGTTATAGGTAATAGCAATAATCGAAATTCTACTCGTAAATATAAGTTTAAAGGGGCAATAGGTACACTAGTAAGATCAACAAAAATGAGATCAATAAAAATGTCAGATCTGCTTCAACTGCAAGCGAAACAAAACTTAAGAATGATTCAAAAATGTCAAACACTGTAGAAAATGAAGATAAGAACGTAATTTTTAATTTTAAAATTTTAAGTAATGTAATTTTCTTATTACGCTGTCCTGAATGTTTTGAAAATAAGATTCAACTTTTTGAAGATTCTGTGTTTATATAGTTTAGCATCTAATATGATATTAAAATTTAAAAACTGTACATTTCCAGCTCCTTTTTAACATCCACGAAAGTTAACGAAATGCACAGTATCAATCTTTCTTTTCTATTTGGTTTGAGAATCTTTGGAAAGGGACACTTTGCTGCAAGGAAGCTGTATTCAGCTATCAATATGAACTCTCCTTCTAAGACAGCTTTCAGATCTCTTGAAAAAAATTAGAACATGTTTCCAATAGCGCTGTATATAAAATTGTGAATGAGGCTGCAGCTGAGGTTCACAAAAATAATAATTTCGATGAAGTTCTTCAGTGCGGTGTGTCAATTGATGGAGCATTGCAATGTAGGAGGACACATGTCTTTGAATGGATGTGCTATTGCCATTTTTATACATACTGCTAAGGTTTTAGACAGTGAAGTCATGTCAAAAATGTACAGATTATGTCCGAAGAAACCTGAAGACAGAATTTCTCATGAGTGTGTTAAGCATATTGGGTCATCTGGAGCGATGGAACCTGTTGGTGTGTATAAAATATTTGATAGATCTGTTCAGATGAGAAAATTTGAATACATGCATTTTTATGGAGGTGGATATTCTTAAAATTTTGATACTGTTAATAATGTTTATGTGAAATCAGCGTTAAAATATTTGAATGTATTGGCCATTTTCAAAAGCGCGTTGGCTAAAGGCATCGAAATTTGAAGCTGAAGCAAAAGGGTCTGAGATGTCGTAGGAAATTAACTGATAGTTTCATCTGGGTAAACTGCAACATTTTTATGGTATTGCTATCAGATCCAATGTCAATAACATAGAAAAAATACAAAGAGCAGTAATTGCAGTATTTTTTCATTGTTGTTCCAACAAAAACCAACCGATGCATGGCCAATGTCCAGTTGGACCCGATAGCTGGTGTAAATTTCAACGTGCTACATTTGACGGAAAAGTGCATATTGATAATGATCACAAGAAATAATTAAAATCATTAAGCCGCATTATATGAAGCTATGTGGCAAGCATTTATTGAATTAATGCTTACATTTGAAAACACAGAATACAAGTGAAAGTTTTAATGGCGTTCTGTCAAAATTTATCCCAAAAAAGATATCTTTGTCGAGTTACAAACTCTGAGATTAGGAGCTCACATGGCTGCCATACAATTTAACAAAGTTTTTCAAGAAATTGTTAGATGTGCTAAGCCAAGCTCAAATACAAATTGGTGTCAATACTGTAAGAGGTTTTGCTCAACTCGATGAAGAGCGCATTACTGAATCAAAGTGTCATTCATTATCTGAAGTAAAAACCACCAGAAGAAAAAAATAGGTCACGAAAGAAAAGAAAATTAGCCAGAGCTGAAGTACAAAAGGGCATAACATACAAATTTGGGGTTTTTAGCTTTCTATATATATAATTTAAATTAAAGCAACAAAACTTTAACTTTTAAATCAATTTTTCTCCAAATTGTTTCTTACGCATAATGTATTCACGTTGAGTCTGATAATTCAAAATATTATGAATATATATCTATACAAAATTTTGAACCTCATACTTATATTGTTTTCTAGAGTATGTACTAAAATATTTCTTATTGTATAAATAAATTTTGATTTATGGCCACTTATTTAATTAATGATCTCATAAAAATGACACATTTCCTATAATATTTATTCGATGACCTCTAAAATTTTTAAATTTTAATAAAACATTAAAATTTTAGTACATACTCTAGATATGTAGCTAATTTGTTTTAGTAATACTTTTAGTGATATAAGTTAATTACTTTATTCTTTAATTGCTGTGAAGTTTTTTCAAAAAAAAAAAACTGCTATAGTTTTACTTTTAATTCGTATTATTGTAAAATTTAGATATTTTTTAAATATATTGTTATTTAAAATATTAATAGTTATTGGTATTCATCCCTAAAAAGCATTTATAATGTTTTCATATGCTATTTTTTTTTTAAAGTACTCCGGATACCTTAAATAAAAGGGGGTTGGGATACCTTACAAACACACAATTCGATTTTGGTATAATCGAAAGTATCGTAATTATTATCAGTGAATAAATTGATATTCAACTTTATCGTCAATATGGTTTATGGAAATTATTATTTTAAAGAATGTATCGATTTTTTTCCATAAGAGAGAAAATATACATCTCATGTGAAAAATTAGATACATACTGATGTTACGTTTTTGACAAAAGGCTTTTATATCATTGATCTGAATAAACAAGTATAACTATGCATTGATTAAATTTATAAAATTAGATTCATATGGAAATTTGTATTGATTTTCTAGTTTATTTTTTAAAATTTCCCCTTTCATTTTCTGAAAAGATTGACTTTTTATTTCTGTGTGCTGTGCATATATATTTTTCTTTAACGATATTGAAAACAAAATGCACTTTCTTTGTATATGCAAGTTTCTTATACATTAAGGTTTTAAAATGAAATTTTTATTCATCTTTTAAATGTTCTTATTATATTATTCATAAAAACAAGTTCCTTCATTATTTTAATTGAGTGTTAAGAATGCATTGTTAATCAAATAAAAATTTAATTTCTCTCAAAATTTATCTTTTTTTCTGCACTAGAAATGTTTTCGAAATATTTAAATAAAATTAATAGGTACCTAAATTTAACATAACTTTATTTCTTTTTAAAACTAATGCTTCTGACTTTGTACAATAACTCAAACGTCTAACTCTTAATTCTTGTTCTTGTTTTTCTTCCCTCCTTTCAGATACCTAAGCACTTAAAGGGATGTTTCATCGAATCTCATTCTATTTGTTAAACTGCAACTAGTTGGCAATTCAAGAAGTGTTCACGAATTTTGTGATTTGTTACATTGTCTAATTCTTACTTGTGCGTTTTATAACGGTAAGCTCTATGCACATTGTATTATTCTAACCTGATTCATGAAATAAAATTGTGAATGTTTAAATGACAGGTTTTTATTACTGCATTACATAAATAAATTATAAAAGTAGCATTACACTCTCTTTTTACAATATATAGACTGTGTCATATAACTGGTTCATTTATTTGTTCAAAATTTAAAGCCAATAAATTACCTTTATTAAGTAGGCAATCAAGAGGGATAAAAGTAAATTCAAATTTCAAAAATATCATTATCTCTCATTTTAAGGTATCTGCGTACGTTCGGAAAAAGGTTTTCTAAAATGCCATTATATTAGTAATTTCATATTATTTTGTTGGTGCTCATGGCTTAAATTAATGAAAAACACCCGAATTTCCAGACACTTACATGGAATTCTAATCCATATACTTAAATTACTTTTCAAACTACATATTCAACACAGTTATAAAGGCAATGAACTCTCTCTCTCTCTCTCTCTTTCTCTCTCACTCTCTCTCTCTCTTTCTCTCTACTCTCTCTCTCTCTCTAAATATATTTACATTTACCAAAAAGTTATAGTTCATTGCACGTTTTCTTATAAAAAGTTTTACGAAAATGCATGGTATACCTAAAAATAAACTGTTATTTTTTAAAAAAAAAAACTATTGAGATATTAAAGCAAAATCTTTAATTCGCTGTCTGTATCAAATTTTAAATAGCATGCATGCAATATATGAAAGAAATACATTTATAAATTTTTGAGGTATAAGGTTTTAACTAACATACCTTTGATTAAAAATACATTCTTCATTAAGTTTTAATTTTTATTTTATTAAAATGATGCTGGTATTAGATATTAAAATTCACCACTAAAATAGCATAGACCTTCTTTGTTCTCTATCTTATTAAACTGTTTTCCTTCAGGTTCTGTTCAATTTTTTTGTGCATAAATAGCGAAGAAAAACAAATTGAATTGCTGTCAAACATTGATTCAGAAACGTAGGCAGATACCTTAAGCTTTTAATTTTCTTAAAAAAATAAACACAATTATTTCAATACAAATTACCATGATATCCTCTGTATAAATTCCATTAAAAATAGAAAACTTGGCAATT
>BMAO01001989.1:0-42200 GCA_019973975.1 Trichonephila clavata
AGCAGAGAATCTAGCTCTTTCTTCAACAGCTCCTTCCTGGCTGGGATTCATCCGGTAGGGAGGCACTGAAATTGGTGGGTTGTTTTCAGTGTTGATGCTATGTTCGATAAATGGAGTAGCTTCTCCCCTACTTCGAAGATAGAGTGATGATTTTTAAGCAAGCTATCTAGCTCCATACGCTGAGAACCAGGGAGTTCTTGTCCTTCATCTTCCCTAATTGAAGCAGTTATTTTCGCCACAGGAAGTACATTAACAGATGTACTCGATAAGGCGTTACGAAATTGTACGATTTTCGGGAATCGTCACAAAAAGTCCAACAGTTCTTTCTGAAATTTAGTACTATTCAGCATTTTTGAGAAAGTCAACTCCAAGTAGAGTGGAGTTGTTTTTGGCATCAGGCAAAATAATAAAGGGGTTTTAAACTTTCTGCCTTCCAGAAGGACGTTTGAAATGTACGTAGAACTTCTTTCTGAGTAACGATTCCATCAGCAAAGGATAGGGATATGACTGTCTTCTCAAAAGCAGCTCCTTGTTGCAGAAGGATACTGTAAAGAGTTTCTCCTGCAATCGAATGACTTGCACCACTGTCCGCAAATGCAGTTCCTGAAACTCCATTTATGCTGATCCTGAGTACAGCATTTCTGTTGGAAGGAGAGAGACTGTTAACTCGCAGAATTCCAAAGTGAGCTGGATCACCCTTTGAAGGATTGCAGTCAGGGCATTTTGACTTGATGTAACCGGGCTTTCCACATCCATAGCAGGACAGAGGAGTTCGGCTTTCAAATTGCGAATGCCCTCCAAATGGTTTTCTTGGTGCTTCCTTTGCCTTATCCCCGTTCTATATACTTTGTTTATATTTGTTTTTGAGGGGAAAGTTCTTCTTACGTCTGGTAAACTTTATGTTTCGACGTCTTACCTCGAGCAATTTCATAATCGTCTAATTT
Source organism: Trichonephila clavata (assembly GCA_019973975.1). NCBI lineage: Eukaryota > Metazoa > Arthropoda > Arachnida > Araneae > Nephilidae > Trichonephila > Trichonephila clavata. The sequence continues at coordinate 945 of BMAO01001989.1, forward strand.
TTGTACTAGCTCAGATGAGCTTTTAATATCTCCCCAGATATCCACGAAGTGTTCTTAACGTCCCTCGAAACTCTTCTCTTAAGCTGATCGGTAAAGAACCAAATCCTTAAGGGAGTTAAAGTCTTCACTTCTAGGCTATGTAGCCATTCTTCTAAGTAATTGTTTAGCTCATACGCGAAGTCCTTCCACAGAGCTTCGGGTTGTTTTTGATGAGTACTGAACTTAATGAAACTTAATTCAGCACTCAACTTGAATTGGAGCACACTTGCTTAATGTGCTGGTAATTTCTAATTTCTCCTTAGGTTCCCGCAAGATAATATTGGAAATATCAATAGGTAACACTGGTAGAAGGTGTGTTACATAATCGACTTCCCCTATGTTAACTTGCTCACACTGCTTTCAAATATTTTAGATAGGAGGAAATCTGAAGTTTCCACAAATCTGGGTATGAGGTGCTGGATATTTATTTTCTTGCGGCAGCACTAGGGTTAGTTGAAGAAGTAGCAGTCATGCTTAACTTCATGCGTTCTAGTTCTAAATTCAGTTCGTCTTGTTTTCGTTTGTATTCATTTTCCTCCTTCACCTCACGTTCTGCCTGAACCCTCGTGTTAATAATGGTTTCTAGAAGAGTTTTAGTAAACTGTTCATCGTAGTCTTCGAAGTAATGATTAAATTTTAAAATCTATTATTTCATTATTCTCCTACTTCGAGGCCCAATTCTGTAGCTAGTGTTTTTAAGTCCTCTTTGCGGCGCTTTAGCAAGATACGCCATTGTTTTAACTTTGAAGGGGGGGGAATGTCAATTATAAAATCCGACAGCCACAAATTAAATGCAGTTAATTAGTTTTAAAATAGTTAACCTTTATAACTGAGCATCAACTAATCACTAAAATGATAAGAATTGGATATTCGAACACAATACTATTAAAAAATATATATTATAGATGTTTGACAGGATATAGAAAATCTAAACTTCGAAACAAAATGAAAATTCAGATAAACAGAAATTCTGATGCACTTAACCAAAACAACATATAAACTATTCCTTTGAAAGAATAAAAATACTGTTTTATAGATATTTGAACTGAATGCAAAAATTAGCTTTGAAAGTAAAAATAATTGACATATAAAAGAAATTCTGATGAAATTCAAAGTCAAAACAAACCTATGCATGAATCTTTTAAATAAAAAATAAAAATACTTTTCTACTATACTTTTTGTTAACAAAAAAAGAAAATAATTTCTTTCATTTAATTCCTATATATTTTATATATGAACAAAATTCTTTAATATAGTTAGAAAATAAAACACAATATCATAACACTAAAATTCAATAAAAAAAACCAACACAATACTCTAAATAGGAAATATCAATCTCTGAGACGCTCTGGCGTCATAAGTAAAAAAAAAAAAAGAGTCAACAGAAAAAGTGAAAAATATCCAGAATAAACAAATTTTACAAAGCAAGCAGGGAGTGCTGTATTCTGAGTTCCAAGAAAAAGGAACAAGAGAAAAAAAAAGAACGTCTGATTTCACCAGGCAAGGGTGAGAGACAGAAAAGGGGGGGGGACCCTTAGTAACAAAACGTCGTTCTTTAAACAAGCAGTGAAAATTCAAGGTCAGAAGTGGGGGTAAGAAGTTCCCCATACAAGTACACTAAAAGTCATAAATCACAGGAAATGAACAAAAGTAAAAGAATTTCCCTACTAGGGAAAAGAATTACTCAAATAAAATATGACTAATAAATCATGCTTATTATATATTTATACCATAAAATATAAAAACACAAGTAAAATTCAATAAAAGATCAAAATGAATCAAAAACAAAACAAAAGAAAACTTAGCTGATGCTCCGTGAAGACGAATGCAATCCAAAGTTTCTAATTTCCCGGTAGGAAATATAAATTTTCTAGTAATCCGAAAATTTCTTCGTAGCCGGTAGCTACAATTTCTGAAATTACTTTTTCCAAACTTCTTCATGAACTAGCAATTCAGAATATTGAAGATAACTTTCTTAGACTAGCAGTCATATTAAAATTAAATAATTATTCGGCCGTAAGTTGGGCGACATTTTTATAACCGATGCTCAAAAAAACAACTCCGGCGGCTAGCTCAAATAATTTTAATTGGTGGTACATTCTAATTGAGCACGGTTACAATTACATAAAAACAGGAAAATACTATAAAAATACAAAGGGGTTTGCGCGGGAGGACATTGGCACATCCTTTCTTCCCGAGGTGCAGGCTGACTGGTTAAGTGTTTACATGGCCAGTAGAGGGCGCTCTATTACCATTCGTTACACCGTTAGTTTTAACGATAACTTCGTTAGAATTAGATTTCTCAATACATGTATACCTTACCATAAATGTCATTTGTTTGATCTTGCTGGTATCAGGGGCGCAATCTAAAATTATCGAATAATATTTAGCTTGTTTAATTTTGTGAACCAATATATAATTTAATATTCTCATATAAAAGAGAAATTATCTCGTTCTGTATATTTTCCCCTAGATAGAGTACTTTAATTTCTTCCAAATTTTCCATAATAAAAAAAAAAGTATTTTAAAAACTTGGACCAAATGCCGCCTCGGACATGGGTCCGGTTTGTCCGGCTCTAGAGCCGCCCCTGCCTCCTGTATTCTATAACATTAGTACTACTACTACTATTTAGATGTATCATGGAATTCCAAAGTGTTTCAATCACCAACATCCAATGTTTGTGGACAATACTGTATTTACTTTTTATTCAAACGCAGCCAAGGCTATTTCTATGTATTATATTTTAAATCAATTGTATATAAATTATTTTATTATGTATCAATTTGTAAAGAAGCAAAATGGAGTAAGATTTGTGTTTAGAAAATAATAAAAGGGAATGAAATTAAATATTTGTGTCATTTTTTGCTATGATACAATATTTTTTTCTATGATAAAAAATCCCCCCCCCCCAATTAATATTTTTTTTCTATGATAAAAGAAATTTTTTCCCTCAAAAAATAAATATTTTTGTATGATAAATTTTTTTTTCAAAATATTAATATAATTTTATTTAATTACTGTTATCTATTTGAAACTTTTAAATTTTATCAAATTAATATGTTTTTACCTGAAAAAGAAAAATGTTCGAATCATAAAGAGACAATTTTTTTTAATCAAATGAGTAACATTTATTTCAAAGTTTCAACCATGCATTTCTACGAGCATACATTATTGGTCTCTTGATAATTTTGTTACAATTGTCTGTTTTATTTGTCTGATACAATTTTTTACTTATATCTAGATGTTTCGGTAAATTTACATCATTCAAAGCTCTATAAAATACATATCTTCCTCCAGGTGCCAATTTTCGGTTCCGTAGAAAATCATTCATGAGGAATACAATATTACTTCTTGGAATAACAGTGTTTTTGTAAATAATTTCACCATCAGAATTCCAACTGAAAAATTCTTGAAGCTTTAAAAACTGGAAAATATTTTTTTCTGTGAATCAAAATAATATTTCATATATTTAAATTCATCCTTTTTTAGTGTTTTTATCAAGTTTTCCAAACTAGAGGACATGAATTTGAAAGAATCTAAAAAGCTTAACTAAAAATCATTTGAAATATTTTTACTGAAGGAAATATATTTTTCTTAAGTGTTCAGAATTAAATTAATTTGTTTTTTTTATCATATCCTAACTCTTTAATAAAAATATGAGCGTCACACCCAGAAAGATTATGGAAGAAAATAGGCAAACATTTGGGAGTTTTCATTGCTAAATTGCAAGTATTACAACAAGGATCATTGAATTTTTGAGTAACATGATTAGGATCCCTAACCTTGATATTGTTTTCGCGAAAGGTTTGATCACAAACATAACAAATTTTTATAAATTATTTAATACTTGCTTCCTGTTATGCCTACTTACAGAAGCAGGTTCCATTTTAATTGAACGGTGATGCGAATGATTATAACTGTACATTAATTTATCAATGACGGCGATGTAATTTTTAGTGTTAAATTCAGTGAAATATTTCCACATTTTTGTTTTTAACATCCGATTAAACCTTTCAACTACGCTAGCTTTAGTTTCGTTATTTGTAGAAAAAAATTTTACACTTATATTTTTCAAATAATGTTGAACTATTTTATTTAAAAACTCCTTACCGGCATCTGTTTGCAACACTTAAGGCTTCCTTTCTTTAAAAATAATTTCTAGCGCAGACTTTACACTTTTTCCAAATTTATCTTTCAAAGGAACTACCCAAGCAAATTTTGAAAATAAATCAATGCAAGCTAACAAATATTTATAACCTTTATTAAATTCTGCTAAAAATTGCATATCGACTAAATCCGCTTGAAACTGACGATCAATATCACTTACAAATACTCGATTCCGCTGAAACTTATGTCGAACAGATTTATAAAGAGTGTAAGCATCTTTCTGTGATAACCATTGTTTTACATCTTTTTTACTATATTTTCCTTTTAAAAATCGATGTAATATCTCCACACCCCCGAAGCTACTTGGAACTTCGGGATTTTCGTAAAACGCTGCTAAATCTTGATACATTGCTACCTACGAATAGAACTTGATTGAATGACTATTACAATTAATAGTTATGCAATTTACACTTTTTGGGAAGGCAAAGGGTTTATGTTTAAAAACATGAGCATAAATTTTCAGTTTTTCTCACTTTCATATGAAATATATTTAAAATATCACTTGTGCTTAAACATACTTAGATAACTTCTTTTTTTAAAAAAAAAAACCTTTTATTTATTTTTTAAATGTTAAACTTATTTCATCACAAATATTAAACTAACAAACAATAAAAAATAATATTAACTCAAATGAAGCATATAAAAACCCATTTTATTCAGATTTATAGGAACAAAAAATGCCGTGTAAAACTTATAAAATCAGTATTTTATGAATTGCTTAAATTTCCTTTTAATTTTAAGAAATACTTAAATAGCAGGTAAATTTAAAATTTGAGGTTTTTTTCAGAATACACAAGCATTCTTCAACGTTTTAATTTTATATAAGAATGCGGGACTGTACTGTACATCCTTCAAAAGTTATCTAGTGAAAAAGGAAGAAAGCCAGTCAGTTTTTGTTCTTTTTGTGTTCTTTTTACTTGCTATTGAAAAAATATTGAATAATTCCATAGCAAACATTTTTTTGATGCTTTAAAGTTTGTACGTTACTGAAAAAAGTGAAAAATAAAACCGCATATGAAATTTCAAAAATTCGCTAGGAACTAATAAGAGCTTCATTTTGTTACATGAATCGCAAGTAATCATGAATCGCAATACAATTAACATCATATGTACCAAGCTTCCCATGCACACAGAAATTTGTAAAATCACGAAGCAGCAAACAATGTTATGCATGACAAATATTTAGATCTTAATTCGAAACATATAATTAAAAGATTTTAAAAGTACAAACTTTACTTTTTATTTAGAAATTAAAGACGTAAATCATATACAAAATTACTTAAATTTCTTAAAAATCGAATGCTGAAGTACGCATAAATTACTTTAACAATGCAATAGTAAAATTCAAACATTTAAATTAATAAAACTGAACCGTAAAAAATATGTTATACAAAATTCATAAACATATTTCTGTTAAATTAAGCAAAGAGTTTAAGTGAACATTTCGTATATAATTATAGAGGCGATTTTTTTTAAGATGAGCACTAAGAATTCCCCCCCCCCTTAGAATACATACAAAAGCTTAGGACTTTTCAGATAATATAAATTAGATTGTGATGGGCTTACAAGGGAAGGGCGGTAATCTCAAAAGTTTAAGTACTACCAATTGCTTAACGGAAAATATTAGGGACCTCCTATAAAAGTCTGGATTGAAGCCCCAAGCCGGATCTTACAAAGGATTACTTATTTGACGTCAGTTAGGCTATAGGCCCCTTGAATCCTGGACCTGCCTGCGAAGCGGGGGGGGGGGTGCTTTACGCCATGAGTACCACAAACATTTTTTTAAAAAAATATTAAATATATTTTGTGATGGATTTAAGTATTAAATAAATGGAAACTCATTAAATTTGATGTATTGTGAAAAGTAGTGAAAAATAAAGTAGCAGCTCGCATCAATAGGCTTACGTATACTGTAACGACCATTAATTTAAAAAAAAATTGAAGTTGATTTATTTATTTTCAAGTCATATTGTTAACATTCGTTAAAAATGTTAAAATTCTGGATAATCTGTTCATTGTTTTCACTAACTATTTCGACGTGGTTGACAATATAATATGGAATACATACATTTGTTCCTAATAATGTACATGAAAATGACTTATATAAATGACTTTCGTATTATAAGCAGCATTAATTTATAAGTCAGAAATCATCACTTTGTCGATGTTTAGTTTATTACAGTAAAGTATTTATACTATTTAAGGAATTTTCTCAAAATTTTCTTCCTTGAATTACTGATTTCAGTACACATAACACATCATTAAATATAATATTAGTACTATAAATGAATCAAACAACTTGTTTGGAATCACAAACAACTGAAAATTTTAATTTGGATAGGTGACGGAGTACCTCGAATTCCTGAAATGCAAGTGACAAATATGACACCGAATATCGTTCCTCCCATCCACATTACGCCGTCTAAGGATTGTGAGGATCAATTTCGTTTAATATGAAGCATACTACAACATTCAAACAAAAGGTCGTGGATGAAATCAAGTTTCGAAACCATAGCTCATAAGACAAGCCCACTCTAGCCTGACCATAAAACTCAAACTCAGTGGCGCAACAGCCCATGAGGGCCAAGGCCTACTGTGCCCATCTCAGTATACGTGACCATTGGGCGCTGGGGTGCATGAGCAGATGTTCCGACCAGGTGGTCAGCCTGAATCGAAACCCCCAGTGTTTGGTCCCCAAGTAAGCTTGGTTCTCATTTTATCGACCCACTGATGGGATAAAAGGCTGAGTCAACCTTGCCCAGCCCGGGGTTTGAACCTCGGACCTGTGGTGTGGAAGCGCGATGCACTAACCATTCAGCCACTGGGCTTCAGCCTGACCATAACCCAAATATAAATTCTAATGCAAACAAATGAATATAAAAATAGCAATAAAACTTTCTAAACCTGATGAGTTTTATTGAAGCAGTAAGTATGAAATGAAATAAATGGGGAGTTTATGAAATTCACATATAGGATGGAATCATTTTCATACGATTTAGTGTGTTTTCCAATCGAAGAAAACCTTTGTATAATACTGAACTATCTAATGGCTTAAAATCAGTCATTTTCATTTTTAAAAAAAAAACTTTCTTTTATATATTAGAAAATTACATTTAATGACAGATTTCAGTACTATACCGAAATAATTTTTCAAAATAACATTGAGACTTCGACATTTATATAAGTGGCGTTCGAGATCTGATTCCAATACAAAGGCAGAGGCGGATTAAGTTAGTTGGAGGCCCCTAGCGGTAAAAGGTTTGAGGCCCATAAATTCAAGAATAAAAAACTAAAATAGTGTAAGGTTCGTTGAACTTAAATTCTCATAATAAAATGTATTGCTAATATTAAAACTCATCGGCTCAAGATAAACCTTAACTTTAAAAAAAAATTTTAAACTTTATTGAAGAGCTTGTGCAATATTTTGCTGTAAAACGTTATGTCTTGATTTCTTTTTGGCAAATTCATCAATTTTTTCCCGTATCTATTTTGTCCAAAAAATCTTGTTTCATATGTAATATGTCAAAATTGTTCAACTTGTCTTCTCTCCTATAGCACTTCTTAAATAATTTTTAATGCCGCTTAAAACTGAAAAATATCACTCAGCTGATGCATTTGGTATCGGTATTGTTAAATATATTTTTAAAAGTATGTCTGCACATAAGAAAAATCGATACCATTTCCCTCACAACTCGATAAATTTCTAGTGAGATTTTCTTTGTATCTTTGTTTGTTTTTTTAAAAAAAAATCGTAAAAACTGATGCAATACATCGTCAAAATTAAAAGATTCAATATCATATTTATAAATATCCGTTAGTCTTTGTATAATAGCTCTCTTCTTAATTTTAGGTACAATCTCTGGTCAAAAAATACGGTTAGGTGTTCTAAAACAGTTTCATATATCTCGGCTCTTCGGGATAGTTCTGTTATTGTCCTATCGCATATGACATAAAATGAATTCACTGAGAAATTTTCCCTTCTTTCAAATTCATAAACGATTTTTCCAAATCATTTTTCGAAAATATGGATATACTGTTCTAGATATTTTGTCAGACTAAATCCTTTTAATAATTCACACTCAACTTTTTGCAACTATTTGCTTGTAGAAATTATTCTCTGGAGTAAGATATTCCAAACCACGGTCATTAGATAAATTTCATATTTGTCCATCTGTTTCAAAAGGGAAGCTGCGCCATCACTATTGAAGCCTTTTTTTTCCTCATTCGTGTCATGGATTTCGGCTAGGGTATCTCTTGTATGCATATAACCAAGTCTTATAACTCGTACGGCATCTGCTTTTGCAGGCCATCGTGTACCAAAAATTTTCATCACCGAAATTGCACGTTTAATTCTTTCCAGAATTTTATTTAATATTCGTCAACGATGGGTTGTGTGTGTGTGTGTGATAAATTCAACTTTCAGTAGTGAACAGCCCACTGGAGGGCCAAGGCCTACTGTGACCATCTCAGTTTTCGTGACCTTGGGCACTGAAGTGCATGACCTCATGTTCTGGACAGGTGGTCAGTCTGGAACGAAACAGTTCCCGAGCACAAGCTTGGTACTCATTTTATCGACCCACTGAAGGGATAAAAGGCTGAGTCGACCTTGACAGCTCGGGGTTTGAACCCTTTACCTGTGGTATGAAAGCGCGACACGCTACCACTCGGTCACTGAAGGAGAGGGGGGGGGATGAGAAAAAAGAGTAAGAGAGTACACACAGAGTAATACACAGAGAAAAAATTAATTATTTCTGGGCACCATAAAATGTTTAATCACATCGCTACAACTTTTTGCTGCAAAATTTTCTACTAAATTTAAGGCGTGACTGACACAAGAAATATAAACTGCGTTTGAATTGTTTTTACTATTACAAGCTTTTATTATTATTAAAAGCTTTTATTTAACTTACAATGTATGTATGTATGTATGTAATTTGTTCGGGTGGAATCTTGCAACTCAATTTTGAAGCTGATATCTCCCTCCCATTGAGCTGAAATTTTGTATACACGTTTAGTTTGGATGACAATGCATGTTTCGACCATTTATATTCCGATATTGCTATTAATTAAAAAGATATTAATTAAAAACGTTAAACTAGTTTTGGGCGCCAACTTGGATATATCTGCATTGTTGTAGTAATTTTATTGTTACAACAATGACAAAAGTTGGCGTCGAAAATTGGTTTTCAGCCAAACTGGAATTTCATAACATTGCGCTATTGACTGTATTAATTAACTTTGTCTAAAAATAATTACATTACTACAACGTAAAAATAATCTAATTTCTACAATGTATGCAATTTTTTTAACAAATTTAAATCTATTTACTTGGATTTAAATTCAAAACAAAAAAAGTCGAGCTATTTTTCAAGTAGATTGGTACATTGTATACCTTTCTCAACGCTGCCAAGTTAAACTGAGATGGAGTATTGTAGAAATTCTTTAAAAAAATTTATCTAACTTTAATCTATGAAACTCAGACAAAAAATAATTACAGAATCGGAAGGATCATTTTTTTTTATATATCTTACCCATCAAAAAGGAATCCACTAGAAAAAGAATAAGAGAAAAATATTATCCAGAAATGCAATGTATTTTCAATTAAAAAATAATTTTATATTAAAATAAATGAATTTTTTAAAGAAATTTTCTAATTTTAAGCCTACAAGTAATTTAAATATACCTCATTTTATCACCAGTAATCTAAACACACACTACGACATGTGTCCTTAAATTTAATTACAAATAGTATCTGTTAATTTTATTTGAGTTTTTTTTTGTTTGAAAAATTACGGCAATTTTGTTTCTCTAGATGAGTTAGGTACATTGTAAAACCAGCTCATGGTTATTGATATCTATAAAATGTGCCAAAAGAGAATAATTTGCAAATAAGGAGATTTTAAAAATAAGGAGAGAAAAAAAATCGAATCTGAGAAGAAAAATTTAGTTAAATAGGAAATGCACTTCGCTATTTGGAGTTATTTTACGAAGAAAAGAGTAATATGTGCTTGGATCCAGGAAAAAGTTTTTAAAATAGAGAAATTCCCCAAATAGAGGTTCGTTACATGGAGGTTTGACTGTATAAAAATAATACTATGGTTAATTATTTTTTCAAAATCAAGTTTCTAAAGATGACCTGAGCAATTAAAAAAATAGATTCTTACGTAGAAGATATCTAATGTCCAGTAAAATATTATCATTAGTTGAGAAAACTTTCATTTTTGATTACAACATGCGTTTTGAATTTTAAGCATTTTATTGATTAATACAAATATTTAAATGCCTTTTGAAGTTTTTTAATAAATAACTAGATTTTTCTAATATGTTAGAGAAATACATCCCTTACCTTCAAAATATTTCAAATAAATAATATATTCTCTAAGATTTTTCAAAAAATAGTCAAAATTTTAATTAAACATTTAATAACTTCGTCATTTATTAAGATAATTTCACGAAACCTTTTTTTCGTGTGTAGAACAATATTACCCAAGATCTGCACAAAGATTGACAAAATTACGGATTTAAAAAAAATTGTGTTTTTCGTCTAATACCCTTTTTGCGAGAATTGATTCAGCTAAATCAGGGATGGTGAGCCAGCGTTGAATGAGTTGAACAGGCTGAGAAACCTGTCCAGCAATAACTAAAAAGTAAAAAAAAAAAAAATTAAAAAAAAAAAACTTTTTTAAGAACAAGCTTTTATTTAAACGCTCTAAAAAGAATAAAATAAACTTTTCCTTCAAAACTTATTTTACTGTCAACTTATAACGTCATTATACAATTTATATGATATAAAAGCTTGTCGCGAGATTTACCTGTGTAGATAAACAAGTAAAATAAATAACTTGACCTCAATGATTTTAATTTTAAAAAATTCAAACTAAGTAAATACGAGTACTTAAATCTCGCGACAAGCTTCTATATCATATAAATTGTATAATGACGTTATAAGTTGACAGTGAAATAAGTTTTGAAGGAAACGTTTATTTTATTCTTTTTAGAGCGTTTAAATAAAAGCTTGTTCTTAAAAAAGTTTTTTTATTTTTAATTTATTTAATATGTGCCTGTAGACTTGAGTATTACCTGGATATATTGAATGCATTATCAAATAATTTTCCTCTATAATTTTTAATATCCAATCCAAATTTAGCTAAAAATTCTAATGCTTACTGTCAGGGACGTCTTAAGGCATGGGCCAGGGCCTCGGCTCATGCCTTAATGTTTCGAATAATTTCAATGTTCAAATGTTATTTCCGGTTGTATTCTCTGAAAAACTAGGAATTTCGGACAATATGTGAACTGGCTACTAGGACTTCAAAACGAGAGAAATATTTCATACCTTTTTTTTTCTTAAATGTATGTATGTTGTATGTAAATGTTAAACTTTTAATATAAATAATCATGCAGTTAAGGATTATATACTTATGGAACTCGTAAAAATTATGAAGAATCAACTAGACAAGGTTTTTGAATTAAGAAAAAAATTCATTGCTTGTACCATTTTGACATAAGATAGAATGCACCACCCTTTATTCTGAACAAACCATTGTCTTTTTCAAATGGTTTTGGATCATATCTACTGTATTAAAAAATGTTGTGTAGCTAACATTGTTGACCGTCTTAAAAAAAGCAGACAATTGATTAAGTGCTTTTAAAACTAAATAAAATATTAACTTAAATTTTATTTGCCATCATTTAAATATTACTTACCAATTAATTACATTACACAATATTTACTGGCTTAGAAAGTCTTTCACAACCATGATGCAATTATAATGTATATGTCCCCACAGCTGGAAATCCCATCTAGCACTTTTTAAGATTGTAATGCTTGTCGGTTCCTGCTTCCCTCTGATCCCCCTTCTCTACCCTCGAACCCGGCTAGAGGTGTGGGAATAACTGAATAACCAGTCGACATGATTCACTCTAATTATTTTATTGACACAAAGTATCAAGCAAGCACAATAATAATCCAATTAAGAAATTTGATCAGTATGTAGAGCGTGAAGGTGAGACCCGTTAGCCTGGGGATAATATTACGGACCCTCAACTGATTCCACGATAACTTATACAAGCTCAATATAAACTATATCACGCACTAATAAGCTAACCTATTTAAATAAGGATCACGATACCCGTACTTTTATGAAGTCGAGTTATGAGGCCTTGAATGCAATCCTTATACGGATTTAATCACCGTCGAGTGATCCTTTCTTAGAATTCTTCAACTGATAAACTCCGATTTGCACTTAATAAATTCACGATCCTCCACTCACCAACTAACTGTCAAACCTCGCGAATACAGAATTTATATAATGTACTTAATTTCCATAATCACGTTTCCTTTCTTCGGTGAAAGTTGGTTGGTAAAACTATTTTCCTAGAAGAGTCCCCAAGGGATTAGTCATAGACGCGTATAGATCCGTCATAACCCCCTCCAAGAAGAAAACGTGATTTATCCGAGGGTCCAAGCGACCCGAAATTACGTTAAGTCTTAAATTGAGTTAAATACATCTGAATTGAGACATTCATCTCCAGAAAAAGAAGCATATGCCCTTGTGGAATAATTTCGTCATTGGAGACACTTCTTGATGGAGAAGCATTTTGAAGTGTTCAACAAGCAGTCGTATTTGTATTCAATCAGCAACATGGTAGTAAAATTTAAAATGAAAAATTAATCCGTTGGAGACTTAAACTTGCTAGTCTGAAATTTGACATTTATCGTCCTGGAAAGCAAAACGTGATTGCTGAAACATTATCCTGTATAACTGGTGCTCTAACTCCCAGAGGCGACTTAAACAATCTTCACAACTCTCTTTGTCATCCTGGAGGGACACGAATGTTTCATTGGGTTCGTTGAAAAAATCTCCCTTTTTCTTTAGAGGATATAAGGAAAGTCACAAACTCCTATCTAATATGCAACGAACTAAAGCCAAGATTTATTAAACATGTTGGAACTCTTGTGAAAGCTACTTCCCCATTTGAAAGGTTGAAACTTGACTTTAAAGGGCCTTTACCCAGTGTTTCAAGAAATGACTATTTTTTAACAATAGTTTATGAATTCTCCAAATTTCCGTTTGCGATCCCTTGCAGTGACATTTCTGCAAAAACCGTAATATTGCATTTGAAGAACATTTTCTCTATTTTTGGAATGCCGTCATTTATTCATTTTGACAGAGGATCATCTTTCATGTCTAACGAATTAAAGTAATTTTTAACATCTCAAGGAATTGCTACAAATCGTGCTACTCCCTATAATCCAGCAGGAAATGGACAGGTTGAACGTTCTAATAGAATAATCTGGAAAACTATACAACTTGCTTTAAGATCCAATAATATGAAAACTGAACAATGGGAAGGTTTTATCCAAACAACTCTGCATTCCATTCGCTCTTTGTTGTATACAGCAACAAATGCCACTCCTCATGAACGAATGTTTTTTCACCCTCGCAGATCCCATAACGGCTGTTCCATACCTGCTTGGCTTACAAAGCCAGTAGGTATGGTCCAGTACTAATGAAAAATCAGATGCGTGCTAACAAATGTGAGCCAATTGTCTAAGAAGTGGAATTAATTGAAGCTAACCCTGACTAAGCACATGTAAAACTTGGCGATGGAAGGGAAACAGCTGTTTTTATAAGATACTTAGCTCCAAGAAGGGAAACTACCAGATCTGAAGGCAACAACGGTACAGAAGAAAATGTTCAAGTTCTTCCAGATATACAGCCAATAAACTCAGATTCAGACATCACTTTAGAATATTCGACTGAACAGAACAAGAACACACATTAGCATTACGTACAGCTCGTCATAGGCAACCTCTTGCATATTTGAAGGACTACATCAGGGACTGAAATAACCAGATTAAAATTAAAGGGGGGGGGTAAATGTAATATTATTCTTATGTAACCTGGCATCATTTAGTTTTGTTTTCTATATTGGCAACGCATGGATGAGACATTCTGTAGACAATAATCATGCCTATCATGTAAACTCACTTCTAAGTCATTAAAAGCTTAATTCCGTCCATTCAACTCTCATTGTCTTATTTATATTACATGAAAGCAGGCTTTTCATCAGTCAATCCAATTTTAAAATTTTCCATGATTTGTTTAAATTTTATTGAAATTGTTCCTTCCACAAAAGGTACTGGAGAAGTTTCACTTCTCATTTCAAAATTTGAAGACAATATCATTTAATCATTTCTTCCAAGTACATTGAAAGTTCCAATTCAAAGCCAAAGTTTAACACCCTTCCCAAATATGTTTGAAAGCATGTGTAACTGTTCGGTCATCATTGACCATAATGCAATTAATTTTTAATTGGGCACCTTTTCTCTCAGAATTTTGAATAAACATAATACATATTTCCTGTACCTAATGTATTAGTAATAACATGAGCAACAGGGTAAAACATTCCTTATTATTCAAGTACAATTAAACTTAGTAAACAGAAAATATATGAAGTCAATTCACAGTATTTTAGACCATACACAATATTTCAGAACAGTTTTTCATCATTATTTCTTTTTTCCCCCCAGCTTATTGTCATTTTATTGCTTAAAAGCTATTGGGCAGTGGCGTAACGTACACCCCTGCAACCCCCGCACGGCGGGGGCCCAAGGCTTCTGGGGGGCCCAAAGCCTGACTGACGCCATTAACATAGATTTTCTCAAAATTCGCTTTACATTTTTTTAAATCGAATTTTAAGCGATTTTCCAATTGGTGATCAAACGTCATTCACAATCAAAACTTTTATACACTCATTAGATATATCTTTAAACCTATAGAAAAATAAAAAAAATATTTTTTTTCATTTGCTGAAATTTAGGTGACGAGAGATACTTTTCTTTATATAGTGGGTTTCTTTTTAAACCTAGATAGATTACTAACAAATAAAACAAAAATCAGATGGAGAATCGAATAAAATGCTAGGAATATATAAAAATTCAACACTGTTTACTGTATTCATCACATTAGCTGCAGGGAGAAAAAAAACACATGATGAACTTATTAAAAAGCAGAAGAGAAAATTATTGCCGTCCTTAGTCCCCCCCCCTTCCTCCCATGTGTTTCAATTTCATTTACCAAAGTCGTAAATAACGTACATCTGTTATGCTTTTTTCAAGCAGAATAGTATTACCGATTCTTGGAAAAGCATAGAGTGAATTTTAAATGATTATTTAATGATAGATTTAAAGGTATTCAATCAAATGAAGCATAATGAGAAGAAAGCATAATGGAATGTATCCGTTTTTTATTTCTTTTTTCATGAAATCATTTTTGCTTCATACAAAGAACTCTCCTTATAAAAAGTTGCAGTATTTAAGCTAGAATATAATCCACACACCATTTTTAACTTCAAAGTTTGGAGAAACACCCTGGGACAAGAAGTGTTGTTGGCCATATTAACTTCAACTTTTAGACCCTTATTTCACTCCTGTATGAATCTTGATTCTTAGCCTTTAGAGACTCACACATAAGTGGAACATGCTTTTTACTACATATTACACATCTTAAATATGTCTTACAAGAACGAGCTGTATGCTTTGGTCTTAAGCAAGCAAAACAACATTTCTTCTCTCTTAAAATATTATGCCTTTCAGCCAAACTCATCTCCTGAGCTTGAAAACAGTCTTGGCTCGAGTGTTTCCCAGTACAAAAAACACATTCCTACTTCACTTCCTTTGAAGCTGTAGTTAATAAATTGGCAGCTGTAGGTATCTTTTTCATTGGAGAAAATCTCTTACTTTTTTCTTTAAAGATTGGCGATTTTCATCTACACCCAAACCAGCTATAGCCAAATTAATTCTTTCTTCTCCCTCCGTTTCTGCCTTGAGGAAAGTCATTAAATTGGTTAAACGTTCTTTAGCACCTGTTGAGGCTGCTGAAGTTGCTCTTCTATTCCCCATGCTTTCAAAAAGTCCTCTTGAAAACATGACTCAACCATGAGATAAAGAATTGAAGCACATTTTTCAGTAGTCCACTCCTAAAGTCTAAGGCTCTTAGATAAGATTCGAGTTTATCATACAGAGATGTCATTGATATTTTTTCCTGTTTCTGCACCGAAATTATGAGCTTTAACAATTCACGAACATAAACCTCCACTAATAGATCCTCTCTACCAAATCTCGCTTTTAAGCTTTCAACTACTTTGGCATAATTGGCTGCTGTTGCCGGGAAACTCTCTACCACTTCTCGGGCTCGCGAGCCATTTACAGTAGCTTGAACAAGATACTGAAATTTGTTCTCGGGCGCGATTTCATCATCGTCATGGATATGCTGAAGTTGGCTCCAAAATTGTAGCCAATCTTTAATATCGCCACTAAACTGTCTAAATTCTAATTTTGGCAGATTAAATTTCTTTTTAGCGCCAGATATATTAGTATTTTGAGACTCACCCGAAACTGGCAATGTTGCCTTGATTCTCGCCAACTCCAGTTCGTGTCCTCTTATTTTTCAACTTTCTTCATATTCTAGCTGTTTTAATCTTTCAGCTTTTTCAAATTCTTCTTTCAGTTTACGCTCGCTCACGGCCGTTACTAAAATATTTGTCACAAAGTCCGGATCATCCCGATACTCTTTGCTTTTCAAAATAATGTCTTTCAGTTCCGAAATTTTTACCTTATCTGGAAATATCTCTCCAATTTCCTCTGCCACAAACAACAAGTCCTCTTTCAAGAAGCCCTTAGCTACTTTAAATATGTTTGCCATGTTTGTTTCCAAAAACAAAATCCTGTCGCGGTACGCCAGAAATATAAAGAATGGCAATTAAATTAATGCGCGGACGCCTTTTTCCACACTCAAATGATCCAAGATGAGTGATATGTTCATAAAAAAATACCTTTTTAAATAAAAGTACTCAGCTCACAGCTCTCTTTATTAACGGGGAAAAAATAATAAAATCTCATATTCTATATAAGCAATGCTGCCATACAGCACAAGCTAAATAATTTTCAGCACGTTACACTTACTGTTTTCAAAAATGGAGACTGAAATGAATGTACATACCAAAGACTTAATCTGCTCATTTTGTGATCTAGTCTTCACTCGCTCTTTCTGTTTGAATAGGCAATTAAAAATGTTCATGCTCACCAACAGTGAGATTTAAATGGAGGGATTTTGAAGGAATTCAGTACTTTCAGTGGTATATATTGTTGCATTTTAAAATTTAGTTATATAGAAATTTAAGTTGTTTTTCTAATATTTTATGCTTAAATTCTCTTAACGCAAAGCGAAAGTGTAGATATTTTAATGAAAGTTACAAAATCCAATATATTTGGCTTTTTCAGTCATATTTATTTTTTATACAATAAATTATTAAAAATTTAGGTTATTTTTCTAATATTGTATGCTTAAATTTTTTTCACGCGAAGCAAAAGTATAGATATTTTAATGAAATTACAAAATCCAATGTATTTGGCTTTCTCAGTCATATTTATTTTTATACAATAAATTATTAAAAATTTAGGTTATTTTTCTAATATTTTATGCTTAAATTTTTTTCACGCAAAGTAAAAGTATAGATATTTTAATGAAATTACAAAATCCAATATATTGGTCTTTTTCAGTCATATTTATTTTTTATACAATAAATTATTTTTCCTTTTCTAAATTAATTCCAGATTAAACTGAGGTTTGGAAGATAATCATGAGATATATTCACAAAAAAAATAATATTTTGGACAACAGATGGCGCTAGCATTGTATTAAAAAATTTCAGTGTAAAAAAGCGCTGTCTCGATCCACTCCTGGGTTGTCACCCTCAGTCACTGGGGGGATACTCTGTGGCAACCCCTTAGAATAGTTTTGAGAATCTGGCCTGGCAGACGATCCCAAGATGTAAACACACTAAGCCGATTTGTGGCGAGCATTACAATAAATTAATATAGAACGAGAAATGTTGCTTCTTGCAACATATATACAGTAAAGTACCGAAATTAGATCAAGTAAAAAAATTACATTGAATCTTTTAGTATTACTCTTCTTAGTAAAAATGAGTATTATAATTTCAAAAAAATTCTGAAAACTACCCGAAATGTTTCTATTTCAAATTAAAATTTTTCATACGCACAACAGTAATATTATACAAAAACTTTAACTTTTTCTTTCAAATGATTAAATCGAAACCGAAACTTAAAATTTCCATCTTGAATTTTTATATAGCGGAATTTCTTATAAGCATATTTTTGAATGTTTACTGTTATATTTTAATCTTATCGGCCTAAATGAAATCGAAAGAGATTATCTGTTGCTAGATCAATTTAACAATCTCAAAAACTCACTTTCTTAGCAGTTCTTAACTTTTCTCTGTTTAGCAAATGTTATATATTTGTTGAAATACGTAAGTGATTATGTTGTCAAAAATTCATTGACTTGGAACAGAGGTTCGTATTGAATCATAATGGCTGATCCTACAATTAGTAAGTTTTGTTTTAAACGTCAGTACCCCAACTGCAGTTTTAAATATATAGACAAATTTATTGATAACTTTAAAAATTGTGATGAACTGAATGCACAGAATGCTTACCTTCAAATTTTGTTAGACATTGAGAAGGCCATTATAAATAATAACATACGAGATTTAAAAAATTTAAATTTTTATGTTGATCTTTTATGTTCTGTCAAACTTCAAGAGACTTTACAATCGTATTATGAAAACATTGCAAACCCATTTTTGAAAAGTAATTTAGTTATATTAGTTTGTAAGCACAACCATGTAAAGATTCTGAAATTTTTATTCAGTGAGGAATGTAAGCTTTTGATCAACTTATCTACTAAAGTAGGTAAAAAACCATTACATCCAGGTGATGAAGATGATGAGTGTCATAATGCATATTATTATGCAATACGTTCAAACAACAGTGAACTCCTGGAAACACTTATATACAAGTGGCCCAATGATTATTTTAGTAAAAGTTGCCATCAATTGGATGAGCTTCTTTCGCTCACATATAAAGAATTAAAGCTAAAAAATGTAGATTTATCATATGAAATCCAGTTTTGTGTCGAAACTGTGTTAATAAATCTTCGATTTAATTATGAAAATACACAGTCAGCAAATCCAGTAACTCTAAAAGATTTAAATAATAGAATTGAATTGATAACTGAAAGTGTAAATTCATTGAAAGGCTTGTACATAGATACAGATGAAGATGATCAATTTTTACTGATAGCAAAATTCATAGCTAAAAATCTTTTTATTTTGAAGAGACAATTAAAATGTACTTATTGCAGATTACCATGGGAAGAAATGGAATTTTGCCTCATAGCATTTGTGAGTTCCAGAATCCATAAAAATGAATTCAGTTTCATTTGTAATTCTGTACTAAACAAAATGAAAATATTATCATATTTAGAGAGATTTTCATCTTGTCTTAAGGAAGAAATGAATAATATGAAGAAGTTGGATCTAAAAAAATTGTATGCTCTTCCTAGAAAGAAAAAAACACAGATAGTTGCTGATATTATTAAAAATATTCCTCTTTTTGAAGAATTATATCAAGATTACTATATTATCAGAGATATGCATTCTCTGGAAAAAATAAAGAGTTATGTAGATTTATTAATTTCAGTTAATTGTGCCAGTGAAGAAGGGCGAATAATTATTACAAGAACTGTTCAGATCATTGGTGAACATTTAAAAAATACATTAGAATCTCCAAAATTATCTGATAATACTTGTGAATTCATTTTAACCTATTTGCCCAAGGACACTCGACAGATCTTTATTGGTTTGCGTGATTCATTGTCTCATGCAGATTCTTTTACAAAAAGACAAGAGTTGGAAACAAATGTAGACACAAATTTTTTCTCAAATATACAAAATGATGTTAAAAAAGTCAATGCTGCAGTTACGGAAATTATGCTTAAAAATAAGATTAAGATTATCAAACTGTTACTAAAAAAATTGATGAGTTGCACTACCTTATATGATTTTAAAAATGTAATAAACCCACTGAAGACAGTTAATATTGAAACGTATATTCAGTCTATTACATTATCAAAAACTTCTGAAACTGTGGTTGATGAAATGCGTCAACTTGAAAATTTAATTGAAAAATTTAGCCATACAGTTATTGAGAAAACACAACACGAAGAATATTTATTAAACGAAATTAAAAATATTGTAAAATATGAAAAGAGCAAATTAAAGGATAGCAAAAGCAACTATTCCACTGCTTTAATGTATTTTGCTGCTATGTTAAAACAAATCAAACTGTTTAAAATTGATGTAAATTGTATGCAAATAGTTAAACATAATGCCAAAAATACAATGAATTATCTTACTTCAGGTATTGAAAACAAAAATTTAAAAACAATTCCTGAGTTGGTAGTTCAATTAAAGAGTAGTGTTACTTCCAGAAAAGACATAGACATTGATAAAATATATGAATTAACATATGAAATAATAGTTTTGATTGAATTTCAAATAGATGATGTGAAATGGCTTTCACTATTAAAAAGTAAGTTAAGCAATAATAAACTTCAAAAAGGTGATAAAAATTTAGCAGTAAACCAAAAAAAGCTTACTTTTGAAAATCAACCAATTCCAAAGTTAGAGATAATTTTGTGTAATTTGAAAAGTATTTTGTGTAAAAATAAATTGAATGTTTATTCTAAAGATAATTTAATATCATATAAAAATAATAAAAATTTACAGGCAATTATAGAAATGCTTATGTTGGATGTAATGTGCATAATAAGTGATTCTAAAAAATACAAGAATTTGTCCAATTTATTGAGTTTAGATAACGATTGTCCTTTGCTCATTGGAAAAAACTTGCGCAATCACTTGGCACATGAAAATACATTACTTGATATTATGGAATTTGACTGTTCTCTTGCTATAATTATAAATGCTATGAAGATCACTTCAGAAAATATAACTGAATACTGCAAACCAACTAGTAAATTGTTCCAAGATATTCCTTTCAACCTGAAAGCAAAACATGATCAAGAATTATCAATCATAAATATGAAAACTAACTTGTTTAATGCAATAGCAAATGGTGATATTGAAAAATTTGAACTATTTATTAAGAAAGGAGCTGATGTAAAAGCTAGAGATTTAGATATGAAGTCAACACTACACTTTGCTGCTGAAGGAGGTAATTTGGATATCATCAAATTTCTTCTTAAAGAAAATCTTAATATTAATGATAAAGATATAGATGGTCAATCCCCACTTCATATTGCCTCGGCATTTGGTTACAAAAATGTTGTTCGTTTTTTTGTTGAAGAATTGCGAGCAAATGTTGATGGTGATAATTTGTGTAGAACACCATTGCACCTTGCTGCAAAAAATGGTCATACAAAAGTAATCAATTTTCTACTGAAGCACAAATTTAAAATTGAAAGAAATTCATTTGGTTTCTCTCCCCTTTTTGATGCAGTGGTACATAGTCAAAAAGTAGCAGTTCAGGTCTTTTTAGAGAGAAGTCATGTTGATACATGTGTATCATGGGGAGGTTTTACATCGCTACATTTAGCTGCAGAAACTGGGTGTTTAGAAATAGTTAACCTGTTATTAAAAAAGGGGGCAGATGTTAATGCTAAAACTGATCAATTAAATACAGCATTGCATTTATCATCATTCAATGGTTACACAGATATTATAAAGGCTCTTATTATGAATGGTGCTGAAATAAATGTTCACAATGTTAATGGAGGCACTGCATTACATAATGCAGTTGAAAATGGTCATGAAAATATAGTTGGAATTTTATTAGAATATGGAGCTAAAGTGAATGCTATAAATGGTTACAATTTTTCACCTATCAATTTTGCAGCTTATTATGGGTATTTAGGTATAGTTAAAACTTTAATAAGTTTCAAAGCAGAAATCAATAATATTACAGATGGTGGAGCAACCCCGTTACTTTTGGCTGCTAAAAGTGGTCATCTTGAAATTGTCCAATTTTTGTGTTATAAAAAAGCTTCACTTCATTCTAAAGATATAATAGGATATACAGCTTTGCATTTAAGTTGTAAAAATGGTCATACAGATATAGTCAAATATTTAGTTCATAAAGGTGCAAAAATAGAAGAAAAAAATGTTTATAATCAAATACCACTGCACTTAGCAGCAGAGAAAGGTCACATTGAAATTGTGAAATTTCTAATTTTAGAAGGAAATGATCCCAACTTCAAAGATGATTCTGGATGTACAGCTTTACATTTAAGTTCCAAAAATGAGCATTTGGATGTCATTAAATTATTGATAAGAAATGGAGCCATAATTAATATCTGGAACAATATGCATGTTTCACCATTGTTTTTGGCTATTCTAAATGGTAATTTTGAAATTATTGAATTGTTAATAGCAGAAGGAGCTGATATTAATTTAACTAATTATTTGGGTTGTAAGGCCTTACATTTTAGTATTTTATATAGTAAGAAGGAAGTACTTGCATATTTAATTAAAAATGGTGCTAATGTTAATGATCCATATGATGGTCTAACTCCACTACAATTAGCTGTTCAAAATAATGACTTTGAAATGGTTGAAGTTTTAATTAAAAATGGGGCTGAAATTGATGCTGAGAGTGACTCAAAGCCAACTTCATTATGCTTAGCTGTCAGAAACAATAATAAAGAAATAGTAAAAATATTACTTAAGTATGGTGCTGATATTAATGCTAAAAAAAGTTTACCTTTATCAACTGCAATTGTCTTTGGTTTGAATAGTATTGCTGAAATATTACTTGACAATGAAAAAATCGACATTCACTATTGTGGAATAGATGGTAATTCATTACTGCATATTGCTGCTAAACAAGGCAATTACTTCCTTGTTGAAGCTTTCCTATCTAGAGGAGCTGATGCTAATGCCATAACTTTAACGGATGGTACTTCACCTCTTCATTATGCAGCAGATGCTGGATATGTTGAAATAGTTAAAATTTTACTTAAAAATAAGGCAAAAATAAATGCTTTTACAAATGTTGGGTTAACTCCTATACATCTGGCTGCTGTAAAAGGTCACACAAGTGTCGTGAAATTATTGCTTGAAAATGGAGCTAACGCCAAAGTAACCGATAACAAAAATAGGAATTCTTTTGAAATGGCTGTTGCACATGGTGATGTAGAAGTAGTAAAGCTTTTATTACAAGAGAAAAATATTAACATTAATGATAAAGCTAATGATGGATTTTCATTATTGCATATTGCTGCTCAAGAGGGTAATTTAAACATTGTAAAACATTTAATTGATCGTGGAGCAGATGTAAATTCTCAAAATGATGCAGGATCTAAACCCATTCATATTGCTGCTAGAGAAGGTCATAAGGATATTGTTGAATTATTTCTTAACTGTAAATCTCTAAATAATTATCTTGGTGCATTTGATCAATCACTAGTGCATTATGCTACTATGGGAAGTCAACCGGAGATTTTAAAATTGCTAATTGATTTAAAATTTGATGTTAATGCTTCTGATAGAAATGATCTTAAACCAGTACATATTGCTGTCAGTTCAAATGATAAAAATATTCTTTTAATTCTTTTACAACATGGAGCATATTATGATGCATTTTATAATGGTTTAACACCTTTACAACTAGCTCTATATCATAATCATGGAAATTGTGTTCAGTTATTAATATTAATTAAAGAATTATTTGATGCAGTGAAACATAATAACTTTTCTGAAGTAGAAAATTGCATTAGAAAAGAAGTAATACTTAATGTAAAAAACAGTGAAAATATAGCACCTTTACACTATGCATGTTGGAAAGGTTATGAAGATATTGTTAATCTTTTATTAGAAAATAAGGCTGACCCAAATGTTATTGGAAAAGGAGGTTCTACACCATTACATTATGCAGCTAAATTTAATCATTTTACTATTGTCAAGCAGCTACTTTTAAATGGCGGAATATATAATGCTGAATGTAATAATCATAGAAATCCTTTAGATTTTACATCTAATAATGATATAAAAAAATTATTGCTATTACTTGAGGAGTGTTTTAGAAAAGTTAAAAATGGTGATATAAAAATAATAGCAAAAATACAGAAGATTACAGATATTCAAATTATTAGATGTATAATGAATGCTCGTGATCAAAGACACCAAACTCTCATAATTACTGGAATTCATTCTGATTTTCCAAAAATAAAACATTTGAAAAACTTTTGTCAAGATGGGATGTCCTTTTATACAGAAAAAGTAGAGGACTTGTGTTCTAAAGAAAAATATATAGAAGCATTGCCCTTATTGGAAAAAGTACTTGGAAAAAGAAAAGAATTATTTGGAGAAGAAAATCCCAAAACTTTAGATATTCAACAATCTTTGGGAGAAGTATTGTATAAACTTACACATTATCAAAAAGCTTTGCAAACATTTGAATTTGTTTTTCTTAAACGAAAGCAATTGTTGGGAGCAAATCATTCTGACACTTTGAAAACTAGAGAAATTATTGGTCTTGTATTGCATCGGCTAGGAAAGAATGAGGAAGCAATATCTATATTTAGAGAAATTTTACCTAAACTGCAGGAAGTCTTGGGATCAAATCATTCTGCTGTTTTAGAAACACAAAATGATATGGCTCTTGCTTTGAATGCAGTCGGTCAGCATGAAGAAGCACTTGCTTTGCATTATAAGGTTTTGGAAGGACATAAAAAATTCCTTCCTCCAAATCATCCTTTTATTTTAGTTGCCAAGAATAATATAGCATTAGTATTAATGAGTCAAAAAAAAAACTGAATGAGGCCTTGCATATTTTCAAAGAAGTATATGAGGATAGAAAAAAAGTTCTAGGCACAAACCATTCAGATACTCTTAGAACATATCATAATATGGCAGTGATTCTATCACAATTGAAAGCAGACAGTTGTACAAAGGAATATGAAGAAGTCTTAAGTCTACAAAAAAATGCATTAGGAATGAGACATCTTGATACTTTAAATACCCAAATAAATATGGCAAATGCACTTTTTTCTCAAGGAAATTTCAACAGAGCAAAAAAATTGTTTGTAGAGTGTTTTGATGAAACTGTAGCCATTTTAGGAGAATACCATCCTACAATTAATCATATAAAAGAAAGATTAGATTTTATTCAGTTTAAAGAGGCATTTAAAAAAGGGAAAAATATTTCTAATATTCAAAAAGATATGTCAAATGATAGCAGTGCATTCATTAATGTGCTGAATGCTATGTCTCACAAATTACCTGATGAAAATTTAAATATTAATTATGTTGATGAAGAAGGAAGAACACTTTTGCATTATGCTGCTAGTGAGGGATCTAAGGTTAAAGTTAAAAATTTATTAGAGAAAGGAATTAATGTAATGTTAATTTCGAATAAAGGTAATACTGCCTTGCATATTGCTGCATCTAAAGGTCATATTGAAATAGCTGAGCTTTTATTAAAGCACTTGAAAGAAAATGATGCATCAAAGCTAAATGATTTCATTAATGCTAAAACATCAGGTGGTGGCACAACTGCCATGCATGTAGCTGCAAATATGGGAATAATGACATCTTTAATGAAATATGGAGCTATTTATAATATCAAAAATAAGAAAGGTGAGACACCTTTGGATCTCTCAAAAGATAAAATCATCTCAAACTTCTTGATTCTGACTCATGAACTGTTTAATGCTTCAGAAAGTGATGGAGAAATCATTGTGCAAAAATTGTCCAAATTGACCCGCGATGAAACTGCAGCCATTGCTAATGCACAAAATGTTCAAGGAAATACTTTGTTGCAAAATGCAACTTTAAATCAGCCTCCTGGAATTGTAAAAAATCTAAGGAAGTTTTTATTAGAAAAGAAGATAATTTTATAAAATTTACTTTTTAAAAAATATCAAGCTCTCTTTTGCAGATTTTGGATGAAATAATTTTCAAAAATAATAAACTTGTCCAATCTTTTCAAGGAACAATCTTAAATGGATTATCAATGTGAAGTTTTTACTACAAGTGTCCATTCTTTTTACTTCTTGTATAACGTTTAGCCAAAACATTCTAATTTGTTACAAGATATCAAAAATTTCCTACAACATAATTGTTAATGTTCTTGATATTTAAACTTAATTTTTATCTGAACAAAAACTGTAATCTGGAAGATTTAAGAAATTTCTACTAGAAATGCAATTTTTTTCCTATAAAGCAAATTGAATTTATATCATTGCAATTTTTTGTATTGTATACTTTAAAAAATTTTACAATACTGTGACAGTTTTTTACTATTGTGCTTTTTTTTTAAAACCATTAATGATGGAACTTTCTGAATATTATAACATAATAGCAATTATAATTAATTAATTTTAATCAATCAACACAATTATTGTGGTTAATTTAAAATTTTATAAATGATTCAGCTTTCTAAAAATGTATGAAATTGGTGTAAGGGCCATATGTAATCAAGTTGTGTCTTTTTAAAGAAATAATAATAATCTATCTAATATACACTTAAATGTAAGGAACGGGTGGAGAGATGTTTCTTCAACTATGAAGAGAAAGTAATCAGAAAAATAATCTGTTAAAAACCTATGTTAATTTTTCACATATTAAGCCTAGGAAAAATAAATATTTTTCATTTTGATGAGCAAACATGTAAATTTCAAATATGTTTATATATACTCTATTAGAATACTGCACATATGAATAAATATGTTTTTTTTATTGGCTTTCATATTTTTTTAAAAATTACTTATTTTAAAATGTTCTAAAACATGATTTAAAATAAAACATTTTTCTACCTTTTTAACTTATTTGTCTTTTTTGTGAAAATTAACAAAAATTTTGTTTGTTATTTTGAAAAAAAATATCCAAAATAGTTCACCTAAGGTTACCATATATGTATATTACATATAGTGTATTCATTTGAATCTAAGCAGCACTTCAAATTCTCAACATGTTTATATGAAAAAATAGAATAGTGTAAAATTGTGTATTGATTTCACTATTTACAGAATTAAAAAAAATTAGTATAAATAAGATGTGAATAATTAATTTATTCTACCAAGTATTAAAAACTTTTAAATACATACAGTAACATTAATAGAAAAAAAAGATGTCGCTTAGATTCAAATAAATACAATACTTTTCTTTTCCTTGTGTAGTTACTTGATCTTATTGAACAAGCAACATTAAGTTCCTACGCCATATGGCTTTATGAAGTTTGTTATGCCAAATATTTAAAATTGTAGCTAGCTATTATAAAAAAATTATAAAATGATATTCAAAAACTTGTTTGCAACAAAAATAATTCTTTAAAAATTATTATTAAAATTATGGAATTAACAGGTTTTTTTAATCGTAATAGAAAATTGAACAAGAAAGAAGTTCATTCTTTAAAGGGTTAAATATGTATCTCAAAAATTCAGAATTGAAAAGTATAAAAGTTTATATTAGCTTCTAAGTAAGGTTTAATATTCTTTGCTGTCAATTTGGCATCATAAGTAACAACAACTTATATTGAGAAATATGATCAAATCAGCTGGATTACATGGGCTTTATGCCAGTTGAGTTTTTATGAAATATTTCAAAAACCCACATTTGTATTTACAAAACCTATGATATATAAATAAAAATTTGAAAGCAAAAATATGAATAAATTTAAAACATTATTAAAGCTGTAAAAATTAATGGTGGTACAGTATTAATGACATAATTTCTATCAGCATCTGATTTTCTATTAAAAACTCCTATCATTACTTAGTTCTCACCAATTTTCTTAGTGCTAATTAGGTTTTGCTTCATTAAATATTGGGTTTGCAAGAATTAAGGTTTGTGAAAGCTAACTTATTTTTTTAAAAAAAAAGAGTTCTCATATTGAAAGTAAAATCATCGAGTGGAAAAAAGCAAAACATGATTATTTGGCACCGAAAGTTCTTGACACGGTTTTAATGGGAAATTAATGATTTTGATAATCTAGCATTAAAAAGAAATACAATATATAATTTCATTTTTTAATAATTTTAAAAAACTTTTAAAATAACCACAAAAAATTTATTGTAAAAAATTTTAACGTTTTAAAAAAATGATCCAAAATATATAGCTTTTAATGTTTATTTCTAAAAAGTGTATTTTGTTAGTCTACAATTTCCGTAAAATGCTTCTAATACTAATATGATCACCATATTTATACTAATCAAATATATTGAAGTTGAGTTGGAAAGGATAAAAAAAAACAATTCAAAGAAGAGACATTGATCTTCAAAAATAGAACAATATTAATGCAAAAACTGAATTTTTATTAAAATTCTAAATTGCTAGGTAAAAAAAAAAAAGAGAAAATTCTAATTTTAGTCTTGTATCAACTTACTTTATGGGTTCAATAACTTGTATAACATCAACTTTAATTTTTTTTAACAAATGCACATATTTTTTTTAAAGAAATATATTTGATGTATTTGTATTTACAGTTATACGTTGTACTAAAATTTTCAATTACAGTAGCTAGGATTAAAATTCCTTAGAAATGAATTGAAAAAATGATGGATTACTTCAGCATTGTTTCAATGAATTATTAGACTACAAACCACCAAGCAAATAAAACTAATGGTACTTGTGCATTATCGCAACCTATTGGCGACATTGTATGAAACGGAGCACATGATTGCCAATTCAGCGCCTACGACCATGCGAAATTAGGGTAGCCAACCTGGTGAGTTATCTTGAATCTTGGTGATTGTTGCAATAATACGTTAGTACCAAAATAATTTATGTAGCATATTTAAGTAAATATTATGTATCTGTATAAATATCACTAAGTGGGAGTTCATAAATTACATTTTACATTATATAAAAAAAAATGCTCAGCTTACATTAAAATGTTCAACAAATAGTTTT
The DNA here is from genome assembly GCA_019973975.1 of Trichonephila clavata. Taxonomy (NCBI): domain Eukaryota; kingdom Metazoa; phylum Arthropoda; class Arachnida; order Araneae; family Nephilidae; genus Trichonephila; species Trichonephila clavata. The sequence continues at coordinate 29,953 of BMAO01001989.1, forward strand.
ACTGTGAAGAGTAGTAACATATGTTTAGAAATTTTAAAATGAATATTTTTTTTTCTCAATGTGAGATGTTTTGGTAAATTTGGTTTAAAAATCTTTTATCTTAATATTTTTTTAAATACAAGCAATACTTTTTCATATAAATTGTAAATTATATATGTTTTATGGTACTTGGTTGTTTGTATTACAAAATAAATAAAATCAATTTGTATACACACAAGAGAAAATTTAATTTTATAACTGTAACCAAATATAGAAATATAACTATTAAATAATTGATTAAATAAATATTTATATCTAAAAAATGCATTTTTAAACATTTGTAAAAAAAAAAATATATATATGATTATACATTTAGCAATATAACAATTGTCCTGTTTTGGAAAGTAAAATGCTATTTTATTGCGTACAATATATTTACTATTCAGATCACTTTTTTTATTTGATTAATTATCTAGCTTATTTAATTTTTTTAAAAATTATTATGACAATTTATATACATAACTTCACTGCAGTTTATTTTTAATTTTTCTCAATTTTATGTAAAACTGTTAGTAGATAATTAAACATTCAAAAATATATATTAAAAAGATTCATTGTGGCATACATTTTACTGAAATACTCAATGAATTTTTTAGAATTAAAATTTCCGAATATTAAAAATTTTCTTGAAAAACTTTAGGTAGCTAAAGTAAGCTGATGGTGAATTAAATAAATTTTGGATACTTACATACTATCGTAACAATGCTAAAAAGTTCAAGATAACTCTCTAAGTAGGTAACCCAGATTTTGCATGTTTCGTTTGTGCTGAATTGACAACCATGTGCCTCATTTCGTACAACGTCGGCAATAGGGTTGCGATAATACATTAGTACCAATTATTGCAGAAAACTTTCAAACATTCTTTTGGAGGAATCTGCTTATTTTAATAAACGTGTATTTCTTACAAGTTGTTTCTGATGTCTAAATAAAATTAAAAACCTCAAAATTCTTAAAGCATTAGAATTTTATAAAACTATACATTTCTTGTATTCTAACAAAGTAATTATCTTTGGGACACTGGATACTAAAAAGAGGCAATTCTGCCAGATCAACTGCATTTGAAGATATCTAACTTAATATGAAGTTTGTTTTGAAACTCAAAGTTAGGTGTTTATGATCTACATTGCTTATAAGGATCCAAAAACTTCTGCAGAAATCTTGCATCATTAGAATCATGGGAAAACAGAGGAAAATATATTCGAAATATATATTAAAAATTCATAATTAATATTATATTATTTTTATTAAATGTCATTAATCATAACATTTCAAAATACAGGACAAATTTAAGTAAGCCATGCGTTGAACATCCAAGGCATTTCATTGAATGTGAGAAATAATAGATCATTGGGAATACTGTTAGCAATCCTGAAAACAGTGCATACCCCAACACTTTTAGTGCATAATTATAACATTATTTAAATATAATATTTTATATGTTACATTTTTTAGATTTGTTTAGTTATCAGGAACTGACATGCAAGACAAACATTTTGGTGAATTAAACAATTGATTTTTCTTTCAAAATTGTTCGAAAGTTACTTATGCCGCAATAATTCTTTTGTTGCGGCATAATTTTAATTTTTTTATGCGGCATTTAATTTTAGTCTAAGTATAGAAATAGGTGTTCTGGGTAATGAATTGCTGAATATATTTTGTAGAAAGAGAAAACATTATTTTACTATTAAAAAAATGACGAATCGCCTGAAATCTGTGGGGTAATTTCTCATAAAAACCAAAAAAATGTCCCCTTAGGAAAAACAAATTCATGCCATAAACTTTGTTCTTCTCACTAAAAGTACAATAAAGTATATTTTACCTCCAAATACTGCACAGCACGGCGCAGATTAATTGTGAACAAATTGCTTTATCCTTCCGGTATTATTTTGCGAATATATATATTTTTATATAAATGAAGTTACATTACATTTAAGTTCGAATCAAAATTAAATAAAATTAGCAAAAACGCCAGTTTCTACAGGATGAAAGAAGAGGGTGAAGCGAATAATTTGGCCTCACTGTGATTGGTCTTCTAAGGTGCAGATCGCTCAAGGGAGGAGTTACGAGGGAGTGCTTTTATAATTTCAAAGTAATTTTTTTTTTATTTATAAATTACAGTTTTACATTTATTATATCTTACTATTTTTAATTTGAAACGGAAAATTTTTATTTGAAAGTGTTTCACTGTCACTTTAACCCTCAGTGACAAGAGGTTGGGGTTCGAAAGAGCCAAGCGCTTTATAGCCTGCAAATTTTAGCGCCATCTGTTATATAATATGGAGACTATCGCATTTTATTTACATTTTGGATAATTTTTACTTTTGATTTCTTGTTATTTTTTGTTTTATTTTATTCTTTGTTTTATTATCTTTCTTGCTATTTTAATTAGATAATTTGTTTTTTAATTTTCTGTAATCAACTTTTTTATACTTACTGTTTTTAAAAATGGAGACTGAAATGAATGTAGATACCACAGACTGAATCTGCTCATTTTGTGATCTAGACTTCACTCGCTCTTTCTGTTTGAAAAGGCATTTTAAAAATGTTCATGCTCACCAACAGGGTGATTTAAATGAAGGGATTTTGAAGGAATTCAGTATTACAATGCATATATTGTTGCATTGTAAAATTTAGTTTATAAATTTACACTGTAATAGTATGAATTTTATACATTTATGTATTAATGTTTTCTATTAAAGTTCGCGTAATTTTATATTAATAAATGTAAACTTTCTTTTAATTAACATTATAGAATTTGTTACATGGAAAGAAGAAGAAGAAAACAAGACAATGTCAAAATATGTTAGACAACGAGGAAGTAAAACACTTAAAAATGGAGACATAATGATGAATTATCACTGTTGTCGAAAAGGGGCATACAAACCAAAAGGGAAAGGTGTCAAGAGTTTAAAGTCACAAGGCTCTGCTAAAATTGGAATTAGTTGCCCAGCAATAATAAAAGTTAGACAGAGTACTGAAAATGTAGTAGTGCAATATTTTCCGAATCATAAAAATCATGAAAATCAATTAGAGCACTTAAGGTTATCAGAGTCTTATAGGGCAGCTGTTGCTGGTATAGTATTTTATTTATATAGTTTTATTATTCTTAGTTTTATTATTAGTTACTATTGTTAGTTTTGTTTATTTATTTTTCAGAACGATTAAAAGAAGGTGTTAGTGAAAAAAAAAATTCTGCAGGATATTAGAGAAGAAATTACTGTTGACAGTGGCAGAAAGATGCTTATTGAAAAAAAGGATATCCATAATATTAAAAGGGACTTCAATATTAATGGTTATATTAAAAGGCATGAAGTTGATGCAGTGAGTGTCAAGCTATGGACTCAAGAAATGAAAAATAATGGAGAAAATTGTATTGCTTTTTTCAAAGAGCAGGGACAATCAAGGAATGACTATAGATTGAAAGATGAAGATTTTGTCCTCATAATCATGACAGATTTTCAGAAAGAAATGATTACAAAATATGGAAAGGACAAAATTTGTATAGATGGAACACATGGGCTAAACAGCTATGATTTTAATTTATACTCAGTTCTAGTAGTCGATGAACATAAGAATGGAATACCTGTGGCATTTTGTTTTTCCAACAAAAGTTCTGAAGATGTATTCAGAATTTATTTTAGTGCTATTAAAAATGCTGTGGGTATAATCGAAACTACAACATTTATGACTGATGATGCTCCAGCATTTTATAAAAAAAAAAAACCAAAATGGCACCAAAATTTAAATAAAATTAAAAATCCTGAAAAGAGAAAAATTGTTAATAAAGCATTAAAGGCAGTGAAAGAGGAACTATGTTTAGAAACATTTTCTAAACTTATGAAGCAATTCATTTGTGAATTCGGAAAATATTTCCAACAGAATTATGCTAAGAGACCAGATAAATAGGCCTATTGCTACAGGAAGGGTCTGGGCATAAATACAAACATGTATTTGGAGTCCCTTCATAAAAAAAATTAAATATCATTATTTTGAGGGAAAGCATGTCAAGAGACTAGACATTGCAATCGATGATCTTTTAAAACTGTTAGAGACTTAATATTTCAACGCCTAATAAAAATTACAAAAAGAACCATTTCCTCTGATAAACTATCAAAAATTGTCAATAGCCACAGATTAGGTCTAGAGATTCAAAGCAATAAAATTGAAAAATTAGCAGATAACGAGTGGAAAATTGAATCCAATCATTCTAACTACATAATATGCAAGAAAGAAGAAGAATGTCCTAGATTATGCAATATAAAATGTACTGCCTGCAAAATTTGTATCCATTCCTTTACATGCTCTTGTGTAGACAATTTAATAAGAGGAAATATTTGCAAGCACATTCATAAAGTTACCAAAATGTTATTAAATGATACACATAATGAAGAAATACAAGAGATTTATGTAAATCAAATGATATTTTAAAAGAAACATTCGATGTTTTATCATGTTGCTCCAAATCTGCTAATAATGATGGTCATGAATCCAAAAAAAGAAAAATTGAAAGCATTCTTGCTCTTATTGATGAATACGAGCTTACACTAGTAGAAGAAAGTAAAATTCATAGGAAGTTAGATAGTATATTAAACATTTTCTATAATAAAAAGGAACACAATAATAAAAAAGTTAAAATGATGGAATCCTCAACTATAAATATAAAAAAGAAGATTGAAAAACAACCTGGAAATTTCTCTACACGAAGAAAAAGATACACTGCTGGTACACTCAAAAATCCAACTACTGAAGAAGTTAACAATATTAAGGAAGGATTACTGTTAAATTCACAAGAAATTATATCCATCAATACAGATTTTGATCATACTTATATGTAGTAATCAAAATAAATAATTCCTAACTGGAGGTTCCTGCTCTCAATTCAGTTACTAAATAAGCTTAATTTATTCTCATTTTTGTGGTTCTTTATTCTTTCAAGTCATTCACATTTAACTATTGGCATAAATATGCAATTAAAATATGATATCCTGGTGATTATATTTGATTTCAATATATTGTAATGTGTGTGTTGAAAAAAAATAGCTCAAATGTTGTATTAATATAATATTAATACATGTACATTATATTATATTGAGAAAGTTATTCTTAAAAGGTACTTTTAAAAAACTACTTGATAAGTTGACATATTATTTAATTTTTTTGAAAAAAGAATAGAATTTAAATCTAGTTAAATTAATTTACATGTTATATAAAAATTTAGGTTATTTTTCTAATATTTTAGGCTTAAATTTTTTTTCACGCTAAGCTAAAGTGTAGATATTTTAATGAAAGTTACAAAATCCAATATATTTGGCTTTTTCAGTCATATTTATTTTTTATACAATAAATTATAAAAAAATTTAGGTTATTTTTCCAATATTTTAATCTTAAATTTTTTTTTCACGTGTAGATATTTTAATAAAATTACAAAATCCAATAATTTGGCTTTTTCAGTCATATTTATTTTTTATACAATAAATTATTTTTCATTTTCTTAATTAATTGCAGATAAAACTGAGGTTTGGAAGGTAATCATGAGATATATTCACAAAAATAATTAATATTAATTGGGGATTCATTTTTCTCATTGTCCGACCTTATTCCCTGTGATTCAACGCCTTCGTCATGTTCAGAACTCATCTCTGAGGCATCCATCAAAGAATGTTAAGACAACGCACCAACAAACGAGAACTACTTGGAACAATTGCTAAGTCTAAGCATAGAAAATAGCAAGAAAGAAAAAAATTAATAAAATAAAGCAAAAAATAACAAGAAATCAAAAGTAAAAATTATCCAAATTGTAAATAAAATGCGATAGTTTCCATATTATATAACAGATGGGCGCTAAAATTTCAGGGTGAAAAGCGCTGTCTCGATCCACTCCTCTTTTCTAATGCAAAACGCGGTGATGAGAGTAGAGTAACTAAAATTAAATTAAATTAAGATCAGTGGCTAGCTACCAATGGGCTATGTGATGCCGGGCACTAGGGGCTCTTAAGCTCAGGGGAGGACCATTGGACCCTGACCACCAAACAAGCAGAATTTTCGATTTCTCCCGAATTTAAGATATGAATAAAAAAAGTTGCAACATAACTATTTATCGCAATTCAGTTGCAGGGCCAGCTCTAGCAGTTTTGCCCCCACGGACAAAATTTAAAAATGCCGCCATTCTCTCCAAAGTAAAAAAAATTATAATTTAAAAAGAAAAATTGTGTGTTCACATAGATACACACGAACAATATACATATATATAACAGAATAACAATATATATATATTATTTTAAGTCTTAAAAATACAATATCTGTTATTTCAAACTAGTGAAATGTAAAAGAAGGAATTGCCCATTCCAACAGTCCAATTTCTTCGAAAAAGAGTTAACTGATGGTTTGGATCACAAGCATTTATTTTAACTTACAGTAACTAAAGCAAAACATCTTCTGTGTCTCTCCACCAAAAATTTATTACCCCTGTCCCCTTTTGGATAGCTAACACAAAACATCGTTTTGGTGAAAAGAATGACCATAGTGATCCCACTGTTGGATGGGGGAAAAGCTACTAACTTATGAAAGATCTGTAAGTATATCAAATTTTATGATTTAACTTATACTCCTGCCTTGAACTCTTCAAGTTTCAACATAGTAATAAACTGGCATTAAACACGCAAAGCACAAACAAGGAAATAAAAAACGAAAAAACGACAAAAAAAATTAAAAAATCAAAAAGAAAACAAAAATTTATATTATTCGGCAGTAGAAAAAAAAGTATAAAACTCAGAAAAATGTTTATAAACTCGATAACAAGTACTGAAAATAATAAAAACCGGTGAATAAAATACCAAATTCACACCCAATAATATTTCAGAAAGTATATCAAATTTTCTGTAACAACAACAAAAAATATATTTTTCAAATTCGATCCAAATGCCGCCCTGAAATTTTGCCACCCCGGGCAGGGTTCCGGTTTGTCTGGCCCTAAAGCCGCCCCTGTCAGTTGAAAGAATATCGAATTTGCAGGGAATTCCACTAAATTCTTTTCGGTATTTGTTCAGTGTTGCGAACTTTACTTATTGAAAAGTTCATGGTATTTTCAATTTTTTCATCTTTCTATAAACTAGTTCTTGAAAATGAACTTCAAGTTCCATGAAAAATCTTACCATTTTTATTATTATGAAAAACACTCCTACACAAGAAGCCAGAGACGCTTTTCCGCTTAGGCACAGTAGGCAAAGTCTGATAGATAAAAGGAACAAATAAGGCCGAAAGTGTAATGGGCTCGATTTCGTTGGAGGCATCGATTTCTATCAATTACAGCATTGGAATTCAAACTCCTCTGTTTTGGGGTTACTATACTTGGATCTTTATAAATTATTGGTTACTTTCAAAATATAGTTAATTTACCAAAACTTGAAGTTCCGCATTTTTGTGGAAATTGCGAGAACTGGATTTCATTCAAAGAGTTATTTAAGTCTTCTATTCTAGATAACAAATCAATAAGTGATCTTGAAAAATCGCAATATGTGCAGGCGTCTGTTCGCAGAGATGCAGCCAAATTAATTCGGGGTTTTGCAATTACTGTGGACAATCTTAAGAACTATTGGGATATACTGTGCAGTCGGTACGAAAACAAACGACAATTAGCTCTTAGCCAAATAAATAAGCTATTTAGTACTAAGATATCCAGGGCAAATACTTCAAAATTGCTTTTGGAAATAATAGATATTTGTAATGAAGTCATTCGAAGTTTGAAAACTTTAGATTTAGAAACAAATTCATTAACAGAGTTGATCATAATAAATTTTCTCATTTCAAAAGTGGATGCATGTATTAGTCAACGGTGGGAATTATCTTTGGGAAATAATAAAATTCCCACTCTTGAGGAATTTAGAGTTTTCATTGAAAGAGAAGCTCGTGGTCTGAATGAGTTAAAATTTGTAAAACCTGACATTAAGAAAGGTAATGTTAAACCATTAAATTCATTTAACAAATCAAATGTAAATACTACTGTTGTAAAATGTATCCAAGTAAAATCAGGGGTAAAACCAGATGTTGTTAAAAGTAACAATTGCATTCTATGTTGTCAAAGCCATGCCTTATTCAAATGTCCATCTTTTAATTCTATGAATGTAAATGAAAGATGGCAAGTGGTACAGAACAATAATTTATGTACCAATTGTTTGAGGAGTAACCACAGGCTTGACACATGTAGAATAGGATTCTCTTGCAAAAACTGTTCTGAAAGACACCATACATTATTACACAGATATTCAGTCAGTCCTTCAGCAGATACTCAAGCAAATTCTGTTGTGACAGTGTCTAACAATTGCACACAATGGGCAGAAGGTCACGTATTGTTGTCCACACATTAATAAATGTTAAATCTAAACATGATCAACAAATAACTTGCCATGCTTTGATAGACAATGCTTCTCAAAATTCTTTGATTTCCAAGCAATGTGCTGATCGCTTAAAATTGCCACTAAAACACACCAATCATAAATTAGTAGGTGTAAATGAAACATTTGCTGAAACTTCATTATATTCGACAAATTTGGAATTTTCTTCTTGTGTTTCCTCTGATAAATTTCAAGTAAAAGCTTTGTTAGTCTCGAAAGTCACTTCAGCTATGCCAAACTTTCCAATTAAATATCATGAGTGGCTTCATATCAAAGATCTAACTCTTGCTGATCCAACGTTTTATATTGAAAATGAAATAGACATTCTTCTAGGTACTGATCTTTTTATGACATTAATTTCAGTGACTCCTATAATGGGACTCAAAGGTACCCCATCAGCATTGCCAACAAAAATAGGTAATTTATTGTTAGGTACCATAAATACACAATATAATCAAAATTCATCCCTAATCTGTCACCCTTTTAAACATAGACCATTCTTTGAAACAATTTTGGGAACTTGAATCTGTTCCTAAGGACATTCCGTCAAAGGATGAGGATGAGCTATGTGAGGCTATATTCGTAAATTCTCATATTCGTAATGCAGATGGTAGATATATTCTAAAACTGCCATTTAGAGATGATTCAAGTCTTGGAAATAGTAAAGAGGGTGCATTAAAAGGATTCTATTCTCTTGAAAGAAAACTTCACTCTAATAATCAATTAAAGGAACAATACACAGAATTTATAGAGGAATACCAAAACCTTGGTCACATGACGCCTCTCGCATCAGATGTAAAATCTCCACATTAGTTCTTACCACATCATGGTGTGATTAATGATAATAGTTCCACAACCAAATTAAGGGTAGTGTTTGACGGCTCATTCAAAAGTACAAATGGAAATTCTTTGAATGACATTCTGCTGACTGGTAAAAAACTACAGTCAGACATTTTTCTAACTTTACTTGAATTCAGATTCTTCCCAATTGCTTTTTCTGCCGACATTGCAAAAATTTATAGACAGATATTAATATCACAAGATGATGTATGCTTTCAACAAATATTTTGGAGGAAGTCTCCAGAGGAACCATTAGGGATTTTCAAATTAAATACAGTTACCTATGGTACATCTTGTGTCCCATTTCTTGCCATCCGAACCTTGAAACAATTATGTGAGGATGAAAAACATAGTTTCCACAGGCAGCTAAGCTCGCAAAAGATCATTTCTATGTTGACGATTTGTTAGCCGGTGCTGACTCATTGAACTCGGCTAGGAAAATTGTTCACGAACTGCAAAATTTAATGTCAGCCGGTGGATTTGAGCTGCAGAAATGGTCGTGCACTCATCCAGAAGTCTTGTCAGACTTGCCAAACAGTCTAAAGACAAATATTTCCTCACGTTCATTTGATGATGAGTCCACCCAGAAAATTCTTGGCTTATTCTGGGATTTAAACGAGGAATCATTTAAAGTAAGAGCAGTCTTACAGACCAGGTATCCACAAGAGACAGATGCTATGAATCATTGCACGCATCTTTGATCCTCTGGGGTTTGTCTCTCCCTCAACTATAATTTTAAAGATTATTCTTCAAGACCTGTGGAAGGCAGGGCTTGACTGGGATGTTGAGATATCATCAGACATTCTTAATAGATGGAATCGGTTTCAAGCAGAAATTTCATGCCTCAAACAAAATAAAAGTTCCCAGATATGTTCAAACACTAAATGCTAAACACTGTGAAATTCATGGGTTCTGTGACGCCTCCTCAAAGGCATATTCAGCCGTAATATACTTACGTGTTGTTTCGGATTCGCCACACTTATTCTTAATGGTTTCAAAAACTCGTGTGGCACCTGTACAAAACAATATCATTACCTAAATTGAGCTTTGTGGTGCTCTGCTTCTGGTGAACTTCTAGTACATTTAAGAGATCTCTTAACATCACTCACGATACTTATTTATGGTGTGACTCAACAATTACACTGAGTTGGATAAATAATCCACCTGTAAAAGGAAATCAATTTGTGCAACACAGGGTTGGGAAAATTCACACACTAACCTCAAAGAATCTTGGCATCACATTCCGGGAAAATTAAACCCGCAGATTGGCAACAAGAGGCCTCTACCCGAAACAACTTCTTGAAAATTCAGAGTGGGTAGCTGGTCCAAAATGGCTTCATGATTTCCATCTTCTTCCAATTCATTTCTTCCTTTCTCTGAACAGCCTGTTCCACTTGTTCCTATTGATCAGTCTGAATCATTAAGTACTCTGTTGTTCTTTCAACTGGTGTTGATAATTCTCTTAGTTTCTTGGATAAGTTTTCCTCATAATGAAAGTAATTAGGACTGTTGCATGGATATTCAGATTCTACCATAATTCCAAATCAGTGTCCAAAGTTACTGGGCCTTTATACACATTAATTAGAAACTCAATCAAAAAGGTAGTCAAATTGTTACAAAATGGAGAATACCATACAGAACTTTAATCTCTTGAAATGTATATAAGAAGCCTCTTCCCAAATCTAGCAACCTTCAGTCTTTGAATGTATTCCTTGACTCTGAGGGAATTCTTCGTGTCGAGACGTCTTCGTCTCCAAAAAACTCTTAAATTGAACAAAAATCCTATGCTCATACCAAAAAATATCATTTACCAAGTCTAATCATAGACATTTTCATAGGGTCAATTTCCATGCTGGGCAGGAACTAGTTTTATCCCTCATTCGTAGCAGTTTTGGATACCTAATGGTAAATCAGCTGTCAGAAAAGAACTACACAACTGCGTAGACTGTTTTAAGCTTGTGGCGAAGCCTGTCTCTCAAATGATGGGTGATCTACCCATCGAACGAATCACCCCTTGTCGTGCTTTAAAAAAAGTAGCATTGACTTTTGCTGACCTATCACGACAAAGTGCCAACATACTCGCAAGGCCAGCAACTTCAAATCTTACATAGCCTCTTCATCTGCATGTGTACTAAAGCCGTGCACCTTGAACTCGTATCTTCGCTATCAGCAGCAGCATTTCTTGTCAGCACTGCGTCGATTTGTGTCACGCCGTGGCTATCCATCAGACATTTATTCTGACAACGGTACAAATTTCGTTGGTGCTTCAGCTTACTTGAAGGACTTGTTTCAATTACTTCACAACTCTAATGTCCAGGACTATTCGTCAAGCAAAAACATTCCAGTGGCACTTCATCCCTCCATATGCACCGAATTTCGGAGGTGTGTGGGAGCCTCAGTCAAACTCACAAAGTATCATTTGCTCAAAACCTTAAAGGCGGCTGTGCTGAACTTTGAAGAGTTAGCTACAATCCTGTGCCAAATCGAGGCGTGCATAAATTCACGTCCTCTTTAATCCACTATCATCAGACCCTAAGGATCTCCAGGTGTTAACACCCGGACACTTCTTATAGGGTGTCCTTGCTTGAACTCCCTGATCACAGTCTGACTAACAATCTTTGAGTATTCATTCTAGGTGGTCTCTTCTGATGAAGTTGAAAAAGATGTTCTGGTCTCGCTGGCAGCTCTCCTACCTCAACACCCTTTGCAGTCCCGAACCAAATGGATGCAGGGCCAGAAAGCTTCACGGTAGGATCTCGTCCTAATCAAGAATCCAGCCTCTTTCAGCACCAGGTGGACTCCCGGAGGATTGTGGCCACACATCCTGGAGCTGACGGAATATGCCGTGTCGTCACTATACCAGACTTCACGTGGAGTCATGACAAGACCAGTCTCTCAAGTTGCAGTCTTGCCCCTACCCCATCGACTACATCTTCCCGCCGGAGGATGTTAAGAATAGTTGACTCCTTTCGCCGTCCA